>BQNB010000392.1:22500-27661 GCA_026074375.1 Tanacetum coccineum | reverse complement strand
TAATTTTTCCCGCCAAAAAGTGTCGCTAAAAAGGTGTCGACCGAAATAATTTTTACCCTATTACCAAAATTTGAATTTGATGTAAAAATAAGTTAAAAAGACTATAGAAAAAAGATTACAAAATACTTAATTTTTCCGCCAAAAAGTGTCGCTAAAAGGGGTGTCGTCTAGAATATTTTAATCAAACCGCCTCCTATATTTTAATCAAACCGCCTCCTATATTTTAATCAAACCGCTGCCACCTCAATCAAGCAAACCGCCGCTTAACTTAGTAACTCGCCGGCTTTAAAATAATCAAACCGCTGGCTATTGTTTTTGAACAAACCGCCGGCAATAAAATATTAAGCAAACCGCTGCTTAATTCTTTCCACTCAAACCGCCGTGTCTAGCAACTCGCCGTCTAATTTAAAAAGTAACTCGCCGTGTAAATCTCAACTCGCCGCCTAGGTTTATCAACTCGCCGCCAAGAATTAACTCAAACCGCCGCTATGTTTGGCAACTCGCCGTGAGTTTTAAATTTAGGCAGAGTAAGGTTTGTATTTGCTCAATATAATATTCAAATCGCCACAACAACCTGTCAAACCGCCACAATAAAGAGCAACTCGCCACCTAAATAGGCAAACCGCCGTGTAATATTAAAATAATATATGGCAACTCGCCTTTGACCAGTCAACTCGCTGTGTACCTTTTTCCTTAAAACATGGATCTTGTCCCTTTACTTGTCAACTCGCCGTGAAGAACAATAATAAAATAAGCAAACCTCCACGAAGAACACTTGGACGAATTAAGCAAAATCAAGCCATATGATCTTTCTAGCCACGAAACTAAGCTACAACATACAATATTAAGTGTGTATATGACGATTAAACACACCTTAACTCGTATATCTTTGTGAATCTTCCAATATGAAGCAACTCTCCACGAAGAACACAAAATAAATTCGAATCTTTTAAGCTTTATAATCGAGCTAGGAGCTTGTAAATCACTTGTTATGGCAACAATACATCTTGTTTAACATGAAGAGCAAGAGAAACACCAAGATTAACCAACAAATTAAGCCCGAATTGCCTTTTGAGCCGTGGGCTTTTCTAAGCCAAAATAAGGACGAATTAGAGCTTATATAACCATAAGAATCAACCACGAATCCACTTAGGCTCTGATACCAATTGTAGGATCGTTTAATTCATAACACAGTGTATAGATCTAAAGAGATCTAGAGAGAGAAAGCTAGAGAAATAGAATCTTTGAGAGAGAAATAAAGGATAACACACTAAAGATTGTGCGTAAAATGAATAGACGCTTACCTCTTCCAAAGTGGAAGAGGTATTTATAGTTTCTTACAATACACCGGTTATTATTACCGTTTCAATAACCGAGTCATAACATTTACCTATAAACAACTAGCTTATTGAACATAAAAATACATAGGGGTGACCGAGTCTTTTTTCTAATATCTAACAAAGGGTATATAAAATGTCATATTCCATATTCTCAAGGGTATAAAATAATATTATTATATAAATTATAAAAATATAATTTAATATATAATACTCGATTTTATTTAAAGCCCGACACTTTTGTCGTTTATCATTCTCGATCAAAAACACTATAGAAAACAATTATGTTATACATAATTTATCATCCTCTAGCTTTTGAAAAACTTAAAATGATAAAATCTTATCATTTAATCTATAACGTATCACATTACTAGGGAATTTCATGTGAGGGGCTTCATTTGGGTAGACGTTTTGATGAGTTGCTGGATTTACGATTTAAAGTGTCCTAGCTCCTCAAACGTTTACTACATGACCTATGGATTATGATAGCCCGAACAGTGATACGATGTTTTCATGAACTAATAAACCAAAATCATTTACATTAAACTTTATGAAATAAAGTTTTGAAACAATCAAACTAAGACTTGACATATTACCCCAGGTTGCGTGACGAGGCTATTTACTTCCATTTGAATTAAATTTCAAATCAATCAACTACCTTATCAAGGTGAGTTCATAGTCCCACCTTTACATATTTTCTAAATCCCGTGGGGGGATACATGCTATAAACCATGAATACAAGTATTTTCCAACTATATGCTATCCTGATATATTATTGCCTAAGTTTACCTCTACTGCCAATATCATTATAAAAATCATGAAGCCATTAATTCACTGACGAGAGAACGCGAATAATATGGATCGATCTATTGGGATTGACGTATCCCGTTTGTGTTTACCTGTAACATTAGGTAATTCAAAACGCACTATAGTATTGAAAATAGGGTAACTTTGGCAAGTTACCTTTCCAAGAGGAACATTTGGTTCCTCATAATGTCACTGAGGTATTTCCCATGTTAACGGGTTGGTGTCCATGAGCTTAGGGGGCAATAATACTATTTTCCAGATAATTGTAATTGACAATTTAATACCACTTATGATACTTGTTAGTCAAGCTATTACATTTCAAACCTGTGAATTTCACTCAACTTTTGTGTTGACCTTTTTAGCATGTTTATCTCATGTAATTGAGCAACCTATGGCACGGAGTGGCATTGGACTTGAGGACGTCCAAACTTGTTATCATTCAAACTTTATGTTTTCAATGTATTTTGGGACCTCTGTTTGTAAAACTCTGATAATTATTGAATGATAACTAAATTTTCCAAAACGTCTCTTTTGAGTCGTTTTCTATGATTATGACTGTTGATTCAATGAAAGTAAACCCCAATTTAAAGCTTCCCGTTTGCTATATGTCAAATAAGGGGGTGTTACAGCTTAGGTTAGATTAATTTAGTACTAACATAGATAACTAAAATACTGATAGAATTAGGAATTAACGCTCTCGCTCTTAATGATCGACACCCTACTTACCACGAAACTCCCATCTGACCGGGTACACTGCCCGTTAAAGTGTTGTTTTTGGTTAAGTCGGCAAAATATAAATTTAAAACTTGAAATCATAAAATCATACACCTCACAATGACACATCACCTCTCCTCCTCCCTAGGAGGAGGGACGGCCAAAATAGGGGGAAGGACACAAGGATTAGACAATTTATGGAGAATTGGAGTTTAAAAATGTTTGCATGTGTTCTAACTAGAATGAAGTTGACTTTAGTGAACAGTAAGGTTTTAATTCTATGTTTATTACTTGTAAACTGGCCATTGGGTGTAGAAATGTTTTATTTTTTGGGTATTGGGTATAATGGTGGGTATTTGTTGAAGTATAGATAGGTATAGATAAAAGTTATAAATTATCTTCGTAATAATTATATAACACTTGCTTGACGTAAACTTTTATTTGTTTGATGTCCGTTTACGTTGAATGATGATTTTTAGTTTACGCTATTTAACTAAACGATGAAAATTAAAAGTAAACGCGTAAAACCCTAAAAATAAATAATGGAAAGTATTAAGTCGTAAAATAACCTGAAATAACAGATTGTTTCAGTGGGTAATAATCCTTCGGACAGGCCGAATTTAAATTCTTAAAGTCTACACACATCCTACATGACCCATCACATTTCTTGACAAGCACAGGATTAGAGATCCTGGTGGGGTACCAGACTGGTCAGACAATTCCGGCCTTAACCCATTCGGATACCTCTCTAGTTACCGCCTGACTTTTCTTTGGGGCCAAAACCCTCCATTTCTGGCACATCAGTTCGATGGAAGCGTTAACATTTAGGGAATACTCTATGATCCGTCGGGGTACTCCTGTCATATCGGTTGGTTCCCATGCAAAGATCTCCATGTTATTCTTTAATAAGAGCTTTAGTTGAGACTTGCACTCTTCAGATAATCCTCCTCCAATGATAAACAGCTAGTCTAGAAATACGGGGTTCACTAGCACCTCTTTAGTCATGCTAATTTCCTTCGCACCTTCTTCCTTCCTCCTTTCAACCTCTGTTGCTTTTTCTTCAATCATCTGTTTCTTCTCTAATCGGCGGCATTCCGAGATGATGACTGATCGTGTTACCAAAGTTGTTATTCCTTTTGGGATGGGAAACTTCATCATTGAGTGGATTGTGGAGGGGATAGCCCTTAGCACTTTCAAACATAACCTTCCCAAGATTATGTTGTACGGCGAGGGTGCTTTGATGACGGTGAACTTCATCGTAGTTCTTCTAGACAAACCTTCGTTTCCGAAGCACACCTCTAGTTCGATTTTTCCCAACTGTTTAATTACTTCTCGGGCAAAACCTACCAAATTAGTTTGAGTATCTTTCAGTCTTTCCTTTATTGTCGGGATGAGATTTTTGAAGCAATGTTCAAACATAACTTCCATCGAGGCACCTTCATCCACATATACTCACCTAACCAGATATCCTTCTACCTCTGCTTCCACGATCAATGGTTCTTTCGAAACATCCTCCGTTGAAACCAGAGGGAATGTTATTGGGGTGTTTATCCAAGCCTCTATTGTTTCACGGGCTTTCCTATTCTTCTCTTTCTTAAGCCTGGTTCTTATCATGTTGATGATCTTGGCTTGTTGGGGGGCATCTCCCTTTTGGTTTCCTCTACCTCTCTGCCTAACGTCCTTCACCAAATGATTCAACTTCCTGGATTCTAGTGACATTTCCAACTGCCTCTTTAACTAAAAGCAATCGTTAGTGTGATGTCCCTTCTCCTGGTGATAATCACAATATCGATCCATGTTCCCATTCTTTGGGGGGTTGAGCATGGGTCTTGGTAAGGGTAAGCATAATTGTATCTCGTTGGCGAGGATCTCTTTCAGTGGCTTTGTGAGAGCATCGAGGGTGAGTACCGGAGCGACCCGCCTTTGGTAATCTCCCCACAGAGGAGGATAGGGTGCTCGGTTGTCTCTTTCTCGGTATGGAACATAATTTTCCCTTCCCTAATGATTGTTCCGGCCATCATTTCTTCTATAATCTTCTCCGTGATAATTCCTTTAAGGGCGATTTTTGATCCCACTTTAATGGATCTTGAATTCCTTAGTTTGTGTAAGGTTTAGTTATGCAAGATGAAATCACTACACAAACTTATGATAGAAACTTTGTTTGATAATACTAAAGATTATGTAGAACCTAATCTTTAATATAAGAAGAATTCTTCAATGAAACAGTAACACAAAACAATATAATTCAACAATAAAAGCTCGAATATTATTATTACAAATAATACGAATACTCTCCTAGTATT
>BQNB010000392.1:0-2500 GCA_026074375.1 Tanacetum coccineum | reverse complement strand
AACATCAATTTTTCCTCCCCAGTTTGGATGGCATCTCCTTAACACCCAAACTAGCTCTCACTGAGGAATCATTCTAGCAGCTAAGACCAACCTTGTAATAACCTTTTAGACGCATGATTATGACCTTATTTTCTTTCTCTCTAGCTTCTTGACTCTCTTTTTCAGACTTGTAATATCATGTGCTTGAGCAGTCTTTGTGTTTTCCAGGTCAAGAACTCTTTGTTGCAATTTGGTACAAAATTCCATTAATTCCTTTAGTTGCAGACTATCCTCGCCACTTCGAGGTATGTTAACTCCTTAGATCATTAGAAAATTTAGATATATTCTCAGACCTAGTCAGAGCAATGGTTATCCCCCCCTGTGTCCTTGGCGCCTGGGACCACCACAAATTTCTGAACCTAGATCCAATGGAACTTGGTTCATTAGGTGTTGCCTTGGATTGGGTCTTAGAGATGTTACCTCTGTCCTGCTCTGCATCTAAGCCAGTAGCAGTAGTGACAGCCCTTTCCAAACTGTCATCCATCTCCTCATTGACAGTCATCTGCCACATTCTCCACAAGAACACTAGACTGAGGAATCTCAGTGTCCTTTCTCTTGAGTTTCCTAGGCCTCTGTTTCTTGTGAGGTTGTGATGTTGATGGTGGAATAATGATGGGTGTGTGATGGGGATCAGTTGGCATTGTCTTAACCATCACCCTGTCCTATTGGATGCGTGCACCAACATAATTGAGAACAGAGGGTGTTACTCAACCATAAAATCATGTCTTTGCTAGCCTTCTTCATATTAGCAAAAACCTTTTTTGTGTGAGATGGTGCAATATAAATTCTGTTATGATTTATCATTCCTTCCAGTTGATTATCCAAAAATACTTGCACAAATCTTAGATACATCAAGAATTTGCCAGCACTATCCAAGTTTTTCACCATGCTTTCAAAAATATACTTGGAAAAGTTAAAACTTTTGGTTTGTGGCTAAACATATAATAGGCAGAGTCCATAGTGACTACTAAAAATTCATTCCATGCATAAGTCTTAGCACTTCTCTAGGCATTTTGCAAATAGTATGGATAAAAATTTCCATTGGGGAGAGAAGAATGCTTATAGAAAGTAAGCTTCTGTGAATTTTTTATCCCCATGAGTGTCAAGCTGTTCAAAATTGAGCATTTGGCAGACGAATCGCCACCAATACCAAAGAGCTAAACTCAATAACCCATCAGCATCTTCCATTGCAAGATCTCGTTCTTATAGTGCTTCAGTTATGATGATCTCTTTCTCATCCACTAGGGCTTGTAATACTGTTCCCAATTGACCGTTTTCACCTTTGACAGTAGGAACAAAATTGTTTCAATACATGAAGTATATAGTGAAAACGGTTTCAAACCCTATCTTATCTGAACTAGCATTCAAAAATCAACAACTTGTTCAAACCCCTCACTTCAACGGGTCAGCCGAAAAAGACTAAATTGTGAGTATCAGCAAACTGTAGGGTCGTCATTGTGATGGGTTTTGATGATGAATGATGAAATTGAGTTAGGTTTTGTAATTAGAGAGTATATGATTGAATGAAATCGATTAAATAAGTGAATGAAACCCTTAATCAAAGTATTTATAAAACTACCATCAACAGCATTAACGTTCACCAGCAGTTGTAAGTTATGCCTAGCAGCATTAACTTTCAATAACAGTGGTAAGTTTATGCCTAGCAGCATTAACTTTCCCTAGCAGCAGTAAGTTTATGCCTAGCAGCATTAACTTTCCTCGGCAGTAGTAAGTTTATGCCTAGCAGCATTAACTTTCCCCAGCAGCAGTAAGTTTATGCCTAGCATCATTAACTTTCCCCAGCAGTAGTAAGTTTTTGTCTAGCAGCATTAACTTTCCCCAGAATCAGTAAGTTTATGCCTAACATCATTAATTTTGAATCACCAGGATTAACTCTAATTTCATTCTAATAAGCTTTTCCATCATCAAATTAACATTTTAGCTCACAAAATCTCTCTGTCTGTTTTTAATTTCTCTCAATTCTTTTTACTCACAATTCTCTCTTTCTGTTTTTAAACAACTCTCTTTCTGTTTTTCAACTCACCACTTCTGTCAATTCTTTTTCTCACCAAATCACTCTATCTGTTTTTATCACACATCTTTCTTTCTGTTTTTAAACAACTCTCTTTTTGTTTTTCAACTCATCACTTCTCTCAATTCTTTTACTTACCAAATCACTCTATCTATTTTTATCACTAATGTTCGTCTATATACATATCAAACAAATAACCCTCAAATGTATAATATATATAAAATACATATACGTAAGCAAAGTATCATACTAATTATCCTTAGGAAAGAATAATAAGTAATCAACACGGGTATCGTTCTCCTCGGTAAGAGGTGCATGAAAATTCACGTTTATGTCGGGAATCAAGCTTAATTATCATAAAAGATTTGGATTTGGTTTCTAATTCTAATAACGCAACTGGAAAGTAAATTTAAGGCACGGTAATCTAAA
>BQNB010000391.1:163210-177435 GCA_026074375.1 Tanacetum coccineum | reverse complement strand
CATTTTGTTTGTTTTGTTGTTGTGCATAGTAAATAAGATAGTTTAATTAGATTGTTTGAGGTTCAGCATGTATAAAGCTAATAGCAAGAATTAAGCCTGTGTGTTTTATCATTTTATATTAGTCTGATTTCCCCCCTTTTTCTTTTGGCGGCCTGATGTACAAGAGACTAACAGTTCTGGTGCGGTGGGATATTCAAGGTATTGGTTCTTCCTTTTTTATGTACATCTACTTCAGGGGGGTTTGGGTTAGCTTATAAGCTTTTTTCCAGTAAATAAGCCACTTTTTTACCCAAGACAGAGTTTCGTTGATTGTTTATTAAGATATTCGGGCCTTTTGGGTTTGCTTATCAGTTTTTTCTAGTAAATAAGCCATTTTTTTATCCAACACAGAGTTCTGCTGATTGTTTATTAAGATATTCACGCCACACTTTCCATTGGTCTATCTTTGTAACCGTCATATTTTGCCTTTTCAGTGATTTAATATCATGATGTGGATCTCACGGCTGCTCGAGGTTGATTTTTCCATCACCTTGATAGTTCTTAATTGTAAGACTCCATATTTCATTTATTTATTTGTTGTCATTAAAAGTGGAAAAAATGTGCATTTTTTTAGCGTAAGCATGTAAACACAGAATATTTAACATTCAGTACATACACGATCATAACCTCACATCTATTTCGCACTAATTGATTTTACAAGAAACCCCTAACTGAATTTTATAAAGAGATTATGTTTTCTTACGAAAAAAAAAGGTGACTTTTTTTAGACTTAAATCCACAGGATGGCAAAATTTGACACAACCTACATAATTGGGTTCATTTTATGAAATGCATTGACAGGTCAGTTTAACATTGTTCTCTGGGTCTTATCATAATATTCATATCGAGGGAAACTTACAGCTCTAAAGGTCACTTCTCCCGACCCTAGACCAAGCATCCCTCAAGTCCTCTGTATAGTGAGCTTAAGCTATAAAACAATAACCAGTTTACTTTATTGGCACATCTCTATGTCATCTAAAAAAACTTTTATATATTATTTCTTTACGGAGATCTCTAACGGGACTGATGAATATGATACTGCAACCAAGCGTACTGCCATTCAGCAGTTGATTAATGCTACGATGGCCGATGATTCTTGCATATAGACGAAGGTTGTATAACTGGAAATGAGCACACATGTTTCAGCGCATGTGAACATATCAACGTTTAGTATGCTGCAAATCACTCTATTTGCCTAAGAAAAATAAAACATCTAAGTGTTGCTGTCGTCGTATTTAAGGAAACTTAATCTCTTTCACTGATAATATGTTATTAAATCAAATGTGGTGTCATTTGTGCGCAGGGAACCTAAAAAGTGGGCTTCTTTCCGGTTGTGGAAGTAACAAGTTACTTAGTGAAGAAAAGATCGGCGGATTTACTCCATCTCATGTTGCTGCTAGAAAAAGGATAACATATGTGCATTTCTTTGTTCACATGACATGTGATTTTTTAAGCTATACCGTTTAAATGTTCACGTGAGTTACTAGACGTGACCTTGATAACCTAGAAGTGATTCGGAGACTAAATGAATTATATATGTAAGGTAAAAGTGCCAGAAAAAGAAATTTAAGGATATCTTTGTGTTTTGCCAAACGGATCGAATACATTATTTGTTCACTAAATTGCTTAACTAATTTATAAGATGTAATCGATGTCGAATAAAAAAACTGATGCCCGCTTGCAACGCTTGCGAGCACTTAATGATTTGTTTGTATTACTTGATGATTCTAGACCCTAAGTTTTCTTATGTCTCATGATATCAGATGAAAATCTTTCATGAATAAAAATGGATAAGAAAGACTATTCTAAAATAAATTATATTAGGGGATATATGTAGTGATGCTCCTCAGGTGTTAGTTGTTAAACGAGATGGATCAGAGCCCGCGCGTTGCGGCAGGGGCTAACTTATTGTCAAGGTATGTAGGTAAACTGTTTTTTTTTTGCATAAGTTAGAGAATGATTTTTGGTTTTAGGTGTGCTAGCCTTTTTGTAAAAGAAGCAAATACATAAAATAAGAAAAAGTTAAAACTTTAAAACAAATTATCATTGTTACAAAATGTGATAACCGGTAACTTTTCCTGGGTTAAGTATTATAAAATATTATGATTTTTATATCAGAGTCTTTCAGTTTTCTTGAAGAAAGTTGTGAAGTTAACTTCGGTTGCCTATTTTGCGTAAAATGGTTACGGTTTAACCGGGTTTTGGGAGAGTCATATGTATCGTAAAAGAATCATTTTAGATTCGTATTTTCGTTTTAGAATGGTTATCAAGTCATTCGGTGCTTTCCGGGAAGTTACCTCGCGTTTAGTAGAATCGTCACGCAACGCGTACCGACACGACAGTAAATTTGAAAATGAGTTTTTATATGCTTTGGGTGAATTGAATAAACTTATTTAATGAAATATTTTATAAGTTGATGAAACGTTGGATAAAACGTGAATCGTTGAGGTGTGAATTGAAAACTATCAGAAAACGGGTGTTTTCGTGAAATTCGGTAAAAGACTGTAACGGTCGTTATAGTGAAAACTTTGGGCAAATCAAAAGTGTCAAGTTGAATTATTTTTAAAGTTGGAACACTTTTAAAAATGATGGGAAATGTTCGGTTTAGTTTAAACAAAAATTCGTGTTTTGGTCCTGACGCAACCGGTAACGTTCTAAATGAATTTTTGGGAGATTTAAATTAGAAAAGGGTGTCGAGTAAATACTCTAGATTAATGGAATAATGTTTTTAAACACAATAAAAATACTAACTAACCTCGGGTAATATTTTTACTTAGCGAGAATTGGAAGTTACCTTAGATAACCCGATGTCACAAAATAGACACTCAAGCCCCAAGGGATTCGTGGAGCCAGGTATGGTACAACAGTGAGCAATAAGGCACTTTTCTAGCGACCATGGACCTAGCTTGGTACATGTATAACTTGTCCTCATCTAAACATGCATTTCACACCATTTCAAAATCAAACAAAATTTTTTGTCTCTCCCCTCTTTCTCTCTATTTCGGACGAGCACCCAAGGGAACAAGAAACACAAAGTTTTTGAAGATTTAACAAGAACACGGGTTGATAATCAATAGTGGGTTAGGTGTAAGATAGTTATTCAGTATGTAAAAGAACGATTATTGATTACTATTCGCGTCAAACCGAACAAAGAACATCACATTGTAAGTTTTTCTAAATTTTGTTTTAAGGTCAAAATTAAGGTTCTTATAGTAATCCCATTAACACTAGTTGTACAAGTTGCTCGATGTAGAAATGAGTTTTAAAAACTAAACACGAATACCGTTAAATGGTGTTGATTGTGGGTCCGTGCGAAATACAAAAAGAAAAAGAACAAGAAATGGTCAATCATAAATTTGTTTGTGTGGTGAATATAATTCCAAAGTCTAATTTTATTTGGAGATTATTTTGACATTTTGCTTAAAAATAAGCTAGTGAAAGAGCTTATTTGGCTTTGGGTTATGTTTGTTGGGCTCGGCCCAACCATGGTTGTACTCTTGGGCTCGGTTGCACTCGGCCCAACAAGGAAAAAGGGGCTTGGCCCATTTATTTCGGCTTATTGCTTATTTGTTCGAGCTTATAGCTTATTTGGTTGGCTTTATTAGCCGGCGGGCTCAATTATTATTGGTCTTATTCGGTTAGAGCTTATTTTGGTTTGAGCTTAACTTATTGTTTTCGTCTTATATACTTGAGAGCTTATAGCTTTATAGATTCGGCTTATAATGCGAGCTTATGGCATATTGCATTGGCTTCATATAACTCGAGATTATAGCTTATTAAATTCCTTCTTATATTAAACGAGCTTATAGCTAATTATTATTTATTAATAATTTAGGCATGTAGCTTTATTTGTTTCCGGCTTATTAATTCTAGTTTTAGCACAAAGATTAACACTTAATAAAGTAAATAATTATAACATTAAAAGTAAATAATTACTTACCTCTTGATCTTGAACTTGAAACAAGTTAATTCACTACCATTTGTTTATTGAGTTAAATCAATAAACTTACGCCATATCTTGATCTTAAAACGAGTGATTAAATTACCACCTCTACAGTTGCTCACACAAACACGTCAACCGAGTATGAGTTGATTGCTAGTCTACCTTCACGATCCAAACACCACGTGTTATCTACTAATCCAAACGCACCTCTTGAGCTTGAACCACAACTAATAAAACCCTAATTAGGGTTTTAATCGAAAACCAATTAACTGAAAATCAAATTCGGTATCGAACCGAAAATCAAAGAAAACCAAAGACCTTTATTAGGTTTTGTGATTGTCAAGCTAGGAAACCACAAACGGAATTCTACGAATGTTCTAACGTTGTCAATCAAAGAAAACAAAGAATTGAAAAACCCTTTGGAGGGTTTGTCAAATTCGGTTGCAAAAGAAACAAGGAAACCGAAAATCCTTTAAGGATTAAAGGTTTCGGTTTGGGGTTTTTGGGAAAAGAAAGAACCGAAACTAGCTTTAGGGTTTTTAGGGATTTGATGTGAGATCAATGAATGAATCATTAGGTGAGGGGTGGGGGGGTTTATATAGGCCCCCACCCAACCTAATTCGTATAGGATAAGAAATTATGTTTCCTTTTCCTTCCCTCTTTATTTTCCTTAACCGAACCAAACAACCCTCAAGAACCCTTGTGGGAGTTGGCCACTACAAGCCACCCCCGAGTTTGGGTTTTGTTCGTTTCTAGTCCCTTGGTTTTATAAATTAAATATCCGTTATACTTTATTAAACAATTAATAATAAATAACGACTATTTAAATATTACCGTGAAGTAAAACATACTCTATGTGTTTAACGCGTGTGCCCCCATTAGGCTCATATATTTTTAACGTATAACTTGCGGAACCGACTAACATATTTCAACAGCTCCCACTTGGGAGGCGGAGTAGCAGTCTGCAGATATACTGATAATTGGCAACGTCTAGCAAACACACATAATTACCTTTAAATTAGAAATACTTGAGATAATAGTTTCAAGAACAATCTCAGCTTATAATGGTTAGTTTATTTCTTGCTTTAATCATCATCCCTTTGTTACAGATACCGTTAAACCATATATATGGATCCTAACTCATTCCATATAGTTTAATATTATGTTTCTCGTTATAGAAATAATTCAGATATACCAAATGTAATCAAGAATCATCTTGGATTACCCTTTGGGTACGGCCATACAATTATCTGATTAATTCTGGAGAGGGCCCATGGTATCATACTGCACATATCAAGTGGAGGAACAAATTCTTTGTTGACTACAAGTGTTGTGGAATGCTGTTTTACATCACTTCTAAGAATAGCCTTTATCACTACCTTATTCAGGATACCGTTTGACTTAGACTCAAAAAAGTGAAATCTACACATTGAAAAACTTGCTTGCATCTCAAGTCTAAGGACGACTTTTAAAACATTATTCAATATTTACTCATGACGAGGATCCAAAAGTAAATATTCGAAGGTGGGGTATTCAATATGCATCCCTTGTGATTACACATGAGTTTGGTGGGAACAATCCATATATTTAAAGAATACAACCAACAATCACATTTGTCTTATGTAACAAATATTCCCATATTGTTAACCAACAATGGACATATTTAGAATGATAAATCAATTAAGGATTAAACATGCAAATATTAGATAACAATTATTATATGTATGAATGACAAATACCACGTATCTTCATTCATTAGAAAGTAAAAATTGTCTTACAATCCCAATTATTCAAATACTAAAAACAGATATGCATAAGACTAATTTAGTAAGTTGAAACCCAATGTATCCAACATGATCAACTTTTTCTGTACAAGAAAGCTAAATAGTCATATGAGTAAACTTTTCGAATACTTGTTTTAAATTCACATATTGTGAATGATTTGAATAATAAGATGAGTGTCTTATTGTTCACGTGCATACTATTGCAAGAGTCATAGTATGGACAAGGTAATAGTACCTTTTATTGGGTATTTGAAGTCAACAATATTCCTATCTCAGACAGTCATCTTTACAGTTTCTTAAAATGTAAAGTATTCTCATTCTTTAATGTGTAATGCAACAATGCTCTTAGCTGAGCATATCTAGTTAGTAGATTTATCACAAAAGATGAAATCCTACTTTAACTATGATTGATTATTCCCTAGCATCATGTATACACAAACAATATTATGCCTTATATAATTCGTAAACATTTATTTTAAGAGTCATGTAATCACTCTTAATTAGATACTGTTGTTATATGTCATCTAAACACTCTCAATTAGATACTGTTGTTGTTAGCTCATATTGATCTTGTGCAAAACTAACAACGAGTCTCATACAAAATATAATTTATATATACATGATGAATCCTTAGTTAAAAAACACAAGTTTTCCATCCATGCATTAGATTAACTCAAGTGAAATATATCATTTAAGACTTGCTTCAATGATGTATTGCATTGTGTTGGACTTAATTTCTGCATATGCTTATTTCATTAAACATTTATTCCAAGGTCGTTTATTTTATTTCCTAAATTCTCAAGTGAAGTTTCATTCCAACCTAAGGAATAATATCTAGCTTTGATGGAATGATGCTTTCAATATGTTACACAACATATGAATTTTAAGAAAAAACATAGTGCTCCCACTTAATGTCAGTTATACTCACGAGTTATCTTAATTTAATCAGAAACCATATTATAATTAAACTTATGATCTCGGCTCCTAGATGCATGATCTAATCTACACTTGGATTCTTTTATCTTGTATACTTTATAAAGATTATTTTAAACTCATAACCCCTTTTGATTACAAACCGTCCTCGCAAAAGGTAATTATTAAGGAAAGAGCTATGATCCTTAATTCGCCATATGTCAGATTCAAGAAAAACCTGTATGACAATTAGTTATCTTTATATAATTAATGCGTGTAGATAAGAAAGATTTAATCATATTCAATTGCTTGAGTAAAATTAAAAACTCTTGTCCTCAATCAGGCATTAATATGTATACAATTTTGTCCTTATGAGCCTTTCTTCAAAAGAAACTCATACTAACCTTATATTTTTCTGTTTGGTAAAGATCAATCATGCTTAAAACATCGATTGCCTTTTTAAGGACCACATCTTATCATTCATAGTTCTAATATATCTATGAGATCCAAGATATGATAATTCATCTTATTAGTTAGCAGGTTTGCTATGACCCTCTAACTTTTATTCCTCAGCATTGATATAAAAATATCACTCTGATAATTCATGCTTATAGTGAGTAGGTTTATCATGACTCTAATTGTATTCCTCTAGCATTGATATTAAAAAATAGTCACTCCATTGATGAGGCTATCCTTTACGGATTATGAATGAGAGTTTTACATTATATTTGGTTCGATTTCATGCCTAACCTTAGTATGACATCAGCAATGATGAACTCAGAAGGTTATGTATTTTGCTTGATCCTTGATATCTTCAAGATTTTTAGCTGCTCCACTTACTTTAGTAATAAAAGAGATACTTCTCTAAACACTAGCATTTAAGCTAACATTAAATTGTCATAATTGGGACAAAAAATACATTTTGTAATTCTCATCTCTAGCTTGTTAATAATATGTTTCATAAGATATTAACAAATTTTAAAACTTTAATCAAGATTAATGGGACATCATCCCTAATCTATAAATAGATTTGTCTTGAATACCTTCTAGGTTGGAACTATATGTGTTGTATCCACTGACACACGGAAATTTCTAAACCTTGAAGCGATTAGGGAGTAGAGCCATTTAAGTTTATCAGAAATCAAAAACCCTATGATTATAGTTTTGTTTCTACACATTAGACATAAATTATATGTGGTATTCTTGAGCATTTAGAGGTTGTAGAAAAATTGATATGGATTTGGTATGGTTGTTGTTTGTAGCCGTGAGCTCAAAGAGAGGACAAGGAAGAGACTTTTTGATTTTTGGCTAAGGAAAATACTTGTGTGTTTATCTTATGAAAAGGGTGCAAGTATATATATAATATAGCTAGCAACTAACCAAGACCAAGTGGTCAATGGTCCAAGGGGGGGGGAGCATGGGTTGAGGGAAATGGGGGATTTGATGGTCAAATTTACTATTCTTGTACCAAATTTCTTACTAACCCTAAATGTACATACACTACCTAATTAATGGAGATGTTTCTTTGTCTTCAAATAGTGGAGATCATCCCATGATAATGAGGAGATGTGTTTGTTAGATATTACTTGCAAATTTTTGGTGCAAAAGAAAGAAAGTGCAAGTATTATGTATAATGGATAAGTTGTAGTTTTTATTTCTAAGTGTATACTTGCAAGTTGTGTATGTCTTGGTTGATTTATATATATGGGACCTATATATGAATGCATATGAGTAAAGTTTTATAAACTTTAGGCATTGGGTATAAATGTGGGTATTTGTTGAAACGTAGATTAATTAACGTGGCTCCGGGTATGCCTAAACTTAATTTATCGCGAAACGTATACACTTTACGTATCCGATAAAAATAAAATGAACAAGGATTATAATTATTCTCACAATAATTATTTAATACTTGATCGATGTAAACATTTAATCGTTTGATGCCCGTTTACATTGAACGCTAATTTTTAGCCTACGCGATTTAAACTTAATTCATGAAATCACAAGCAAACGCGTACAACACTAAAAATAAATAGTAGATTTATCGACGTCGTCAATGATTTGAAAACACAAGGTGTTATAATAGGCTAACAAATTCTTACTCGAACGAACCTGCCAAAACCATTCATTGCCAATAGCAGACCTTTTTCAAGCAAACATAAAGAGGATTAAAAATAAACTCTCAAATCAATTGATAAGAAATACTTGTAACTAACCCACGACCCATGTCCAATATGACCCATAATATGACCCATGTTGACCCCTTATTATGGTTTGCAAGTTTTATAGAATATATCTGGACGATAATACACAAGATAATAAATTTGTAGTAATATTTAAAAGAGATTACTTGTGCCTAGCCCAGTTTTTGAGTGTCTTGTATCCACGAAAGTCCAGTTGAAGAAAACTCAGCAGTTGCTACAACATGCGATGACACACTTTATAAGTGCGCCGAATTTATGAAAAGAGTGTACATGCCTGACCAGAGGAACTTAGCAACTACTTCCAGAAGCCTACATGATTGGAAATGTGTTCTAAACGGTGACAGTTTTCTTAACTTTTCTCGTGCTCAATCACACTGCCATCAGATGTCTAGCGTCAAATAAATTTATCCGACTGATTAAACAACTCGCTAATACTAATTTCACAAAACATTATAGAAAGAAAAGAAGTAAGGAATACCTGAGGCGGTACACCAGTTTAGAAAATAAACCAAAGCCATTCCAGGATCTTCTTGTCTTTCTATAGCAACACCTATTCGTACGCATACATGCTGTTATTAGGATGCTAGAGCCACCATACACACCACCTAAGATATGCTTGGTATGTAAATTGGACATACTGACATTTAGGTAAGGATAATATGTTATATGTCATGTTTGTATATTAGATATCATACGAAAGATTTAGAATAGAGGAGAGGAGCTAGAGAGTATTTTTCATCATTTTCAAAGTATTCATTCAAAAAGGGAAAATAGAAATAGGAGGGAGCTGTGAATTTACAAAATGTAAAGACTTGTATAAATAACCCTCCTAGATGGGTATTTATACTTATTGTCGTTCCTATTCTATTTTCCTAACTTTAGTCAAACCTTGGTCAACTTTACTTAACAATGACCAAGATAGACTTTAATACATTATAATTACTAATAAAACTATAAAAATAAACAAAACTATACAAAGACCAATTCATCTAATAATAAACACTTTTCTTAATCCTAACAATCTCCCCCTAAGGGTTGTTTATTACAGACACTTCATCGTTGACAGAATTGGTCTTCTATTCACAAAATATTCCCATCTCCTTATTTGCTCCCGGTGTCTTAGTCGCTTGGTTATTTCTATTTCGAACGCTCTCATTATGTCACGATCTAATTCACCTAGCAGAGGTGGTTTCTTCCATGGTTTAGATTGAAAGATCTTTAGCTTTACTTCTTTCAAGACCTTTTCTAGTGTAGCATCACAAAACTTCACAATCTCCACCAAGTACATAACCCGTTTCTCATCTTTGTTGTTCAAGTAAATCAAACCCGTAGTTAGCTTGTCGAATATTGAGTATGGTTCATGTGCTTCAATACCAGGAAATGTCAATGTTGATGCGGTTAAATTGACCTTGATTTGATAACTCTCTATTCCCAACTGGAAATCATGAACTATCTCCCAAATCACACGACTTCTAATGAACGTTATTAATGAATTCATCAACTTGGTTTCACGATAGTTGACCTTCTTGTTTCGACAAAGATAATACAAGTATTTGATATCATTTTTGTTCAGGTACTTGAAGTCAGCTTCAGAAAAACTATCCTGCTTATCATTTTTTCTCATCATAATTATTTGTTCCATGAAGTCCAAACCATGCGGTTGATCAGTAATAATTCTGACAACTTATGTAATCCTGTGATTAGAGAAATAGTCTTCTGGATTATCTTTGACTTTTCTTTTATTTTGCTTGTACACTCTTTTATGCCTTGAATCTTTCCAATGTTGAATTGACAAGCGTGCGTCTTCATTAAAATTATTGAATTCTTTACAAATCTAATGATACATCTTTTCTTACAAATCAGCTTTTGGAAATCATTCTGGGTGTATCTTGTGGAGTGAAAGAATACACTTCTTCTCCTCAGTATTTCCATTCTTTAGAAAGAATAGATCTTTGTTGTATAAATATCTTGGAGGCTCATTTGGATTCCTTTATGTTCCATAGAAAATGAGAGGCCTTGGTATCGGTCGTCTTATGTCCTCTTGTATGCTTTCCCAAACTATCTGATTCTCCATAAAGTTTGTTGCTTGTTCCAAATGGTAGGAATACTCTTTAGCATTTCTAAATTGATTACTCAAAATATCTGTTAGGATTAATGTTTTCTTAACTTAGTACCGACAGTACAAATAGTTAGTACCGACAGTTATACTTAGTACCGACAGTACAAAGTAGTAAGTACTGTTAGTTAGTTAGTACCGTTAGTAGAAAGTTAGTTAGTACCGTTGAGAAGATATTTAAAAGATATTTATGAGATATTTTAGAAAAAGATTTGTAAGCCTTTTAGGGTTATCCTTAGTATATAAAAGGATCACCTTTGGCATAGTTAGACAGAGTTGAATATATATGAACACAGAAGTTTAACAAATCATATATCATAGTTAGCAATATGTAATCCTCAAGAACACATTAACAAAGTTGTTATTCAGTTGTTCAAGTGTTCTTCTTGGTACCTGTGTTAAGATTCCGCATTAACACATAGTATTCACAGTCATTGTTTCTACATAGTCGTTTGTATTTATACATCTTGGCTATCATCCTTTATAGGCTGCAAAGATCCTTTAAGTTTTATATCAGGACCTTCAAGTGGTATCAAAGCTTTGAGCTCTGAACAAGAAGAATAGTTAAAAACCAGTTATTCATCTCCAACCAATAAAACTAAACATGTCTGATACACAAGATGAGAATCCACCACCACCACCTCCACCAGCAACACAACAAACACCAACACAACAAACTCCTCATACAGTCTCAACCATCAAGCTGCCTATTCTCAAAAAGGGAGAATATGATATATGGGCTATGAAGCTGGAACACTATTTGGCTCATACAGACTATCCAATTTGGGAGGTTATCCAAAATGGGAATGGTCATGTGTCAGCCACAACTGATACATCAGGATAACTTAAAATTTTGCCTCCTAAAACAGCATAAGAAATAGTGGTCAAAGAAAGAGAAAGAAAAGCTAGGACCACCTTGCTAATGGCCATACCAGAAGACCATCTAGCTAAATTCTATAAGATGACTGATGCAAAAGAAATGTAGAATGCCATCAAATCTAGATTTGGGGGAAATGATGAATCCAAAAAGATGCAGAAGTACATCTTGAAGCAACAGTTTGAAGGATTCTGCTTGGTTACAAGTTTCCTTAATTATGAGGAACAAACCAGGAATGGACAGTCTCAGTTTTGATGACTTGTACAACAATCTAAGAGTCTTTGAAAATGATGTAAAAGGCTCTACTGCATCATCTTCCAACTTGCAAAATGTGGCATTTGTTTCTGAAAACACCAGCAGTACTAATGATGTTAGTACCGCTTATGGTGTTTCCAATGCTTCTGGTCATAATTCAAAGCATGAACAAACATCATCATATTCCTTGCTTGCAAGTCAATCAAGTTGTCCTCAACTGGATCATGAGGACTTAGACCAGGTTGATGAATATGACCTTGAAGAAATGGACTTAAAATGGCAAGTGGCAATGATCTCCATGAGAATAAAGAAGTTCTACAAGAAGACTGGTAGAAAGCTACAGTTTGATGCAAAAGAACCTGTTGGTTTTGATAAAACCAAAGTGGAATGCTACAACTGCCACAAAACAGGGCATTTTGCAAGAGAGTGTAGAACAAAGGAAGATAACAAAAGGAGGGATGGATGGAATACTAGAAATAAAGATGGGAGCAGAACTGGAAAGAAAGAAGAGTCTAAAGCATTGGTGACAGTTGATGGAGAAAGTGTTGACTGGACAACTCATTCAGAAGATGATGAAAATTATGCTTTCATGGCTAGCAACAGCTCAGGATCAGACACACAGGTACCTTCCTGTTCAAATGAGTGTAAAGAGTCTTATGCTAACCTTAAAAGACTATATGATGCTCAGAGAGAGCAACTTAGTGATGCTAGCGTAGAAATAAAGGCTTATACTCAAGGTCTTAAGAAAGTTGAAGCACAGTTAGTTGCCCATCAACAAGGTCAACTTTGGTATGAACAAAAAATCAAATTTATGAAAATAGATTTAGATGATAAAACAGATGTTCTAACATACCATAAGAAATTGTTGGCTAAAGCTCAAAAAGAAAAAGATGATTTAGAAGTAATAGTAGACAAATGGAATCATTCTTCAAAAAATCTTGGTAAAATTGTAAATCATCATATGAGTGCCAGGGATAAATTTAGACTCGGGTATGGTGACTACAGATATAGTGGGAACTTGAGTTATGAAAATGAAGTTTTCCAAAGTGTCTTTAAGAGCAACAAAGGTGATTTTGAAAATCCACCTTTCCAAATTGTCTTTAAGAGCAACAAAGGTTATCACTGATGACTTTAGCAGATTTAGTTGGACATTTTTCTTAAGAACTAAGGATGAAACTAGTGCAATCCTTAAGGACTTTATAAGACAAATAGAGAACCAATTGAATCAAAAGGTTAAAACTATTAGATGTGATAATGGAACAGAATTTAAAAACAGGGATATTATTGAATTCTGTGGGTTAAAAGGGATCAAGAGGGAATACAGCAATGCCAGAACTCCACAACAAAATGGAGTTGCTGAGAGAAAGAACAGGACCCTTATTGAGGCTGCAAGGACCATGCTTGCAGATTCATTTTTACCTAACACTTTTGGGCTGAAGCAGTTAGTACTGCTTGCTATGTTCTAAACAGGGTATTAGTGACCAAGCCTCATAATAAGACACCTTATGAACTTTTAACTGGTAAAACACCAATTATAAGTTATATAAGACCTTTTGGGTGCCATGTGACCATCTTGAACACCATAGACCACTTGGGCAAGTTTGCTGGAAAATCTGATGAGGGATTTTTGGTTGGGTATTCTCTACAAAGCAAGGCTTTTAGAGTATACAATCTAGTAACCAAAAGAGTTGAAGAAAACCTGCACATAAAATTCTTAGAGAACAAACCCAATGTTGCAGGAAAAGGACCAAATTGGCTTTTTGACCTTGATTATTTGACTGATTCTATGAACTATCTTTCTGTTAGTTCAGAGAATCAAGCTAACATTCATGCAGGTCAACAAGAATCTAACCAAAATGCAGGTACAAAAGACAAAATTGTTGCAGGGGATTCTGAAAAAGAAGATGAATCTGCTCAAGACTGTTTTGAACATCTACTTCTTCACCATCTTCATCATTGAGGAAAGGCTTTTGAGTTTCCATAGGTGTGCTTGCTGTCTTGACTTTAGAAAAAACTAAATTTCTTCAAAATCTTAGTCACATACTTGTCTTGACTGATAAAAATCCCATCTTCCTTCTGCTTTACTTGCAGTCCT
>BQNB010000391.1:87550-158833 GCA_026074375.1 Tanacetum coccineum | reverse complement strand
ACGGTTCTCGTAATTTTCTGGTGGATTCCAGATCATTAATGAAGAGCATTGTCACCCTTAAACCAATCGTTACACCCAAAAAAGCCTTAGCCTACCTTATATGTACTCACTTTTAGTACATTATTGTGTTTTAACCTAAGTTAATTATTGAGTACACGGTTGCTAAGTCCTTATCCTTGTAAATACTGTTTTGGGACGATTAGGATTCATGGTAGTATTTATTTCGCGAAAGAATGGGGAAGAAAAGTTAAGTCAATACCCCCATATGTTTGTCAAATGATATCCATGTTATTTTAATCCACCTCAAATCGGGTCATTAGATAGATTATAAATATCGAGCATGTAAAAGCTCAAGTGTATAGGTACGTA
Source organism: Tanacetum coccineum (assembly GCA_026074375.1). NCBI lineage: Eukaryota > Viridiplantae > Streptophyta > Magnoliopsida > Asterales > Asteraceae > Tanacetum > Tanacetum coccineum. Next base: position 158,464 of record BQNB010000391.1, on the reverse strand, counting down.
TTATAAACCTCATGTGATGTATTATGCTATTCAAATAAAAAATGATAAAATAAAAAGAAAGAGATTGATGTAGAGTTGTGTAGAGTTTGTATATCTTCGTCTAAGTCTTGGCTTAGCAACCAAACCAGCGTGTATTCATGTAAATAATTAGCTAACCCTTCCACTCCAAATTCACCCAAAGCCACCCAAATGTATCCCATCCGTTTTCGTTTCCATTATATGTTATCTTACACCTACACCCCACAACCCTTTAAAAGACCTCTTAGATAGTAATGAATAATGCTTGCACCTAGCGGTGGAGGTTTGATCCTTTACCAAGCCTATGGTAATTTATATGCTATGACAGGTAATGAGTGTTGATTTTCCGTTTCCCCCTTATGTTATAATTTATTATACACCCGAGTGAAAGAGAGAATCCCAAACACTTATGTGAGGTGCTAGTGTATACTTTCCGTGCTTTTAATTACGAGGTCTAGAAGGTTGTGTTGTAAAATACTTTTAAAGAGTAGGTAAAATGACCCCTCATATTGTTATTGTCTAGGTAGAAAAGCCCATTTGCTTGAGGACAAGCAAATCCCAAGTGTAGGGGTATTTGATGAGGTGTCATTTTATACACTTTTTCGGGGTCGTTTAACCCCCTAAATCATGTGTTTATGCCCAAAATAGGTACTTAATCGTTCCTTTTCAGGTATTTTTCATTTGGAAGGCATTTGGAGGAAATAAACGTGACTTGGGCTCATTTGGAGAAGAAACGGACAAGACTACGGACCTACACCAACATGGCTCAAGAATTTCTCTACAGTGGCTGGAGACGGCGTCACAAATACAACGATGCTGTCACAACGATGATCAAGACGGTGTCACTTGATTCTAAGACTGCGCCAGAGCACATGACCCAGCCCATTATCTAGAATATTCTTTTTCAGGACGGCGTCACGATTAAAACGCGACGCCGTCACAGCGATTTTCCTATATATACAAATCCGAATTTAGGGTTTTGTGTGTGTAACTTGAGATTAAAATGAGGGTACGAATCCTAGTTTATTTAGCAGCTGTTGGGGATTAATTTAAGGCCTAAAAACCCTATTGTACTTCCTCCAACTCATGTTTTAATCAAGTAAGGTTTATTTAATCATTCAATATGTCTATGTGTTGTTTGATTCATCTATGTTCTTGCTTTATTAACATGCTAGGCTAAGCCTCCTATTATGTTTATTTATGATTGTATGAAACCTAGAATGTAGATCTTAGTGGTGTTGCTTCTTGTGACGGATGTGCATGTTAGGCCTTAGAAAACCTGCTTTTGTCTGTATCGCTGTTGATATGTCTAGGAAAACATGATTGTGTAGAAAGGATACCATCGGGTAACAGTCTTCATACTACCTTGCCCCCTAATATGGTTGATCCACTCTTAATATATTTCACATGCATTTAATATACTCTTAGAGGCCTTGTAATAGTCTTCATACTACCTTACTTGCGAATATTAAATAGACGGCGGGTTCGTGTAATTCGTTCGTGACTTAGGAAATAATTACATAGATCATCACAAGTGTGACAAAGCAACAACACTAGGAGAAGCAATCTAGGGAGTAATACATTATTAAATAAACACAATCTTTTATTATATTGTTATCAACACTAGTTTAGATTATATTTAGTTTAATAGCTAAAACCAAACCAACCTCTCCAATATATGATTTACTTGCTTTCCATAAAATATAAAAATACAAAAATAATCTTCCCTCAACCCTTAGAATTCTGTTAGACCGTGATCAAGCCTTCCCAACCTATTCCTTGAGTGAACGAAAATAACCCCCCCGAGTCTTGCCTATACTACTACTACAACGATTAGGTGCTCTGCCTTGGGAGTTGTAAAACTTCTTATTGAAGTCTAACGATGACTACATCATAGGGCTTCTTTAATTCGGTTACGTTTTGATGCCATCACAATAATCCTGATGCCGTCTTTAAGGCTTTCTGACGTCGTCGCTATAATTTGCGATGCCGTCTCTAGAGTTTGTATGCTTTTTCTTCTTCGAATTTGGTGTAGAGTTGTAATCTCGTCCGTTTCTTCCCCAAATGAGCCCAAGTCAAGTGTATTTTCTCCAAATGCCATTCAAGTGCTAAAAACACAAAAGAAACGATTAATCACGTATTTTAGTGATATTTTCATGATTTAGGGGTTAAATGACCCTGAAAAGTGTATAAAATAAAACATACTTTCTCTCTCTAAGATTTTCATCACATTTTATCATATAATTCATCATCTAAATTTGATCTATCAATTGGATTCTAATTTAGATTTTTGATTTGCATTCTTCTTTTCATTCTACACATTTTGATATTAAATTTCACCATAAAATCTTCACTGATCACTGAATTAAATTCATTTCAAAATTCCGTTTTCACTGTTCATCAAAACATATAGTTACTTTTTGTGACTGTTACCACTGTTTCATCATTTCCTGCTACCTTAATCCTCTATTGCCATGTTTTTAACCTAAATCTACCCTTCAATCATGTCAGAACCTGATCTTAAACCACCTAATCTACCCCCACCTATTAACAAATCCAATGAATTTGTTAAAATTAATAAGAAATATAATAAATCCCATAAAACTGTTAAAACTACTAGAACTATGAATCTTGATCCTAAAATAACTATGAAACATGCTACTTTGTTGTCTCAATCAGCTGGTCAAGTTAATGTGAAGAGGGTTGCAACACGTTCTGTGTCTGCAAAAGGTGTCTTAGGTATTGTTTGTAACATTTCTCATTTTTGTGTCATTGTACGACTATATTAATGATCACTACTTATTTTAGGCCGATACGCGTTTACTTTTAATATTTACTTTTGAGCTAAACCGCGTAGACTAGAAATAATCAACGAATGTAAACGGTCACCAAATAAATTAAGGTTTACATCAAACAAGTAAGGAATAATTATTTTAGGAATAATTATTGTACTTTGAGTATTTTATTTCTATTGGGCACGTAAAAGGGTTACGTTTCGCGATGAAATACATTTAGACGTACCCCGGAAATACCTAGACTTACCTAGACTCAAACCAATACCCAATTTAAAAGCCTAAACACAAAACTTAATCAAGTCTTGTGTTTAGACCCCTTTAATGCCGAAGGTGGGCAAGTAACATGCATACAAATCGTCCTTGGTGATTTTCATTGCTAGCAAATCTCCTAATTTATCTTAATGGTACATGTACAAACTCTAGGTAATAAATTCTTGTCCTAATGGTTCCCTAATGAACTTTAACACAATGGATATTAACCTATGGCTTCTTTTCTTTCTCTTTGTGCCGCGATCTATCTAGAAAAGGACACCAAGACATGAGATTTGCTAGCTAAGCAAGGATCTTGTACATCATCTAGCTAATTAATACATGTACTCATGGTGGTTTAACAAAAACCATGTGTGATTAACTAGATGTCCTCAAAACCACTTCTTAGGGCTCGGTTTAGTTTGATTTTCGTGACTAGGAAGGTTAACAAGGTCTAGTGCTTATAAATACACCTCCACAACCCACATAATACATTTCCACAAACCTTTAAACTCTCTCAAGCCAAGAACCACTTTGTTTTCCCTCCATACTATCGGGTTACAAGTAAACGAACCAAACACGACCCACTTTGGTCACTAAGGACTTAGGGAAAACCTCTAAAGTCACGTACAAGGTTGTTAAGAAGAGTGCGCGAGCTAAGGGTCGGGTATACCAAGCTTTGGAGTTTAACATTATACACGGTTGGGTGTAACGAATCGGGTTTTGCGTCACAATTCGCAAACAAGACACTAGGACTATAGTAAGTTACTCTATGTCCCCTACGTGGTCTTTCATATTCATTACCGCTAATCCATTTCTAGTTTTCGCGTATAGTCGAGTTTAAAACTCAAAGGTTACGTGAAACATGCATGGTTCGACCCATGCATGGTTCACGCACCTTTCCATTGTCACAATGCAACCTTGGAGGTGCCATACACGTATAACTCCACGTAAACTATTGTGATAAACGCGACGAGATGGTGTGGGAACATGTGTACAATAATATTAAGCGGTTGCATGCTAGGGAGCACGATTAGAAAATGTTAGACACATTGGATTTGTGCTAGACAATTTAATGAAACCATATAACTCACTAGTAAACCTTTCGGACCCTTAGTGGGCTGCGTAGCCCATCTTCGAGAGCCCACAAAGCTCATAAGCCACGATAAGCCTAAACGGCTTATTCGTGTGCCTATACGCAGCTTATTGAGCTTAAAATAAAACTAAGAACCTTAATGGACCACTTGACATGCATCGTTAAACCTAGCAAAACTTAATGGGCCTCCTAGCCCATTTCCGGGTCCACGAAATAAGCCATACATCACGAATAAGCTCTCACAGCTTATTCGCAAGCTTAAACAGCCTATAAGCCTTTAAAGAACCCTAGGAAAGTCATTGGACCCAAAGGAATTGAGCCCGAACCCCTAGAACCTTACCGGGTCACTATCGAGCCCAATAGGCCCAATGTTGAGCTTATTAGCTTATCGAATAAGCTACATAAGCAACCGACCTCCTGAGCACTTAAGGGGACTTAATAAGCTTAACGGGCCCTAATGGACCCCACTAAACCTTTTAAAAACCTTACCGAGCCTTAACGGGCCCAAGACCGGCCCAACAAAGGTTCTAAATAGCTTATTCAGCTTATTTGGAATAAGCTGAAAAGGAAACAGTTAATTCGGCTGAAATACAAGTTGGAAAAGCATTAGGAGAAGTCTAAAACCCTAAATACCCTTATCGGGCCTCAACCGGCCCAAACCGGCCCAAACTCAAAAGCTTATTAGCTTATTTTAAATAAGCTAAACACGAGACAGAAAAAGCTAAGTTGAAACAAATGAGAAATAAGCTAAAATGCCTAAGAAACCATTTAGTTTCTATCCGGGTTAAGCTATTGGGCCCGTAAGCCCAATAAGCTCTAAATAAGCTTCAATAAGCTCGACGAGCTTATTATAAGCTAAACCAACTCACGCGAACTTATTGTGGGCATCTAGACTTATAAAATCTATAACGGACCTTTAATAAGCCAAACGGACCTTAACGGGCCCAATAAGGCCCGTTAAGCCAAAATAAGCTCGATGAGCTTATTTTTCCACCGAAACTTTTTTTTTAAAACTTAAACGAGCCTAGTAAAGAAAACGCCACTTGTTGGGATGGATTCGGAGTTAAAATGGAATTTTTGCAAAGCCGGGGACTAAAACCGTAAAATGCCGAAACCTAAGGGACTTAATTTGTCATACCTTGTATTCCTATAACTCCAGGGACTGATATTGTAATAAACGAAAAGTGTAAGATTAAAACTCATTACTTTTGTAAACTATAAAGACCATAAGGACGAAGTTGTAAATTTCGTAAAATTAAAGGACAAATTATGACTTTCTCGCAACTAGAAGGTTTAAAAGTATGAATGTTATTTCTTTATAAACCTAAGGACTAAACGGTAACAACTAAAAGCCCACGGGTACGTTGTGAAACAAAAGTGAAACATTTAACACGTCGGTCGAACGATAAGGTATTCGGACAACGAACGATTTAATAACAAACTAATAAATAAAGTATATTTATTAATAATGTTTTTCACGTTTCTCGAGAACCATCGAAACTATAAATCAATGATCTTGTGTGTCAGCCACACAAGTGATAACGGTATATATATATATATAACTTAAAATGGATTTAGTTTATATCTATGAGTCGTCTAGTTTAAAAATGTAACTAAAGACTTGGAGTACTTACTTAGGTACTTAACGGTGTGATTCACTGCTTACCTGGATACTTGTTATCATTCAGAGAACTACCGGCTAAGGTGAGTTCATAGCCCCATGCTTTACAATTATTTAAATGATTTACATCCTTGGGGTGATAACATGCTTTGTTTTACAAACTGGACGCAAGTGTACATTTTATGCCATGATTACGTGTTTGCCTAAGTTACCATAACCCCTTTATGTCCATGATCATGAACTGTTAATTGCATAGATGTAGTTGGGAATTACATTGTGCGGGCGCGAATGTTATGGATAGATCTATTAGGGATTGACACTCCCCGTTCGGGTGACTAGCTATGCACTCGGGATCGGAACGCATATCATGTCGAATTTGGATGTTGCAGGGTTAGCACATCATTCACGGACACCAGTTGGCAACTTATAATTGCATTCATATACGTCGAGCCTCGGTGTCATGAGCTTAGGAAACGTAATTACTTTTTATGATGTTTGCATCTGTTGCTTAATCATACACTTGGAAATCTTGCGGTCCTACCATTGATTTAATAAAACTTTGATTCACCAAACTTTATGTTGACGTTTTAAGCATGTTTTCATGGTCTAATAATGCACGAGGTGCGTCGATAACATTGGGAGTCAATAATTGAAGACGTCTACACTTAGATTTGGGGTCTTATTTCATTTGGGGACAATTGTTATAAACCGGAATCTTTATCTATTTTGTTGACCATGAAGCCATGAGCTTATGTCAACAAACAATATTTGTTAATCATGTATCTTTTCAAACGGACACGTTTAGTAGTCGTTCTCTGATATTGTGCTTATTGACCAGAATGTAACAGCTTCGGATATTCAACATTCCGCTGCGTGCTCAGATTTGAGGGTGTTACAGATTGGTACCAGAGCCTAGGTTATAGAGAACCAGGTCAAAAGTTTTTGTCTGGACTATAACCACTTTCAAAACTATTTTCACAAATGGGATTTGTGAGGGACATACATGCATTACTTGTTTACGTCTAGAACATAAATGCTTACATGACATGCATTGCCTTAGCATTAGTAAGGGTACTAAGTGCTTATCTGTTGTAACATACGTGTTATTATATGATATTACGTATATTACTATAAGAGCTTTATTATTAAAGCCTTACAAACATATCTTATCGATTTTCTTATAAGTAATACTTATGAAAGTTATTCTACTTTTTGCAGTAACCATGTCTTCAGCGACGTCTGACGTTACATACACTTCCGTCTACACGACTCGAGCCGGCAGAGCTTTCTGGGGAGCGATTATGAGGGGATATTGGAGGGAGGCATACCACGTGTCATCGTACTTGATACGACGGACTCCCGCTACAGCCAGTAGCCCCACCGTCACCAGATTTTATACTAGGTCCAGAGAATCTACAGATACTACCAGTTCCTCAGGATGAGGACGAGCGCGAACCTATGTTCATTCAGGCACATGACCCTAACTATGTGCCGGAGCCTATATATCCCGAGTACATACATAGAGGACGACCTACGAGTTTCGGCTGAGGTCAGCCGTTACCACCTGTTGACTCACCCACTGCTGAGTCACCTGGATACATTACTGAGTCGGATCCCGAGGAGGATCCAGAGGAGTACGAGGATGATGAGGCAGAGGATGGTCCGGTTGACTATCCTATGGACGGGGGAGATGATGGAAATGATGGAGATGATGATGATGACGGCGACTCATGCTGGGGATGACGCAGGGATGGGGATGAGGCGAGGAGGATGGGACGAAGAGGTGAGGAGAGCACTTAGCTCCGGTGACGCTACTACCGTCATAAACTGATTGATGAGCCAGTTTTCCCCACTGGGGAACTGACGCCCTATTGTACACCACCCTCCACTGACATTACATTGGGGCTAGGATTTACCATCCGGGCCCCAGAATTCCATATCCTTCCTCCAGAGGCAGAGGTTTGAGAGACTTCTGCGCCATGACTACCCCATCACCTTCACCCCCATCTCTCTTTCACCACCTCTGCAGGGGAGCGTCTTGGCTTGGTGATGGCTCCATCTGCTCATTTCACCACTTTACCACATCATCTGGGTGTCTAACCCAAACCCAGACACTCAGGATCGATAACCCAAGCTCTCATTGAGGCAGTTACTGCCGCATTACCACCACCCCCATTACCACCACTACCACCATCCCTACCCACACCATCACCTGTTGATCGTAGGGATGATATTCCCGAGTCTGAGCAGCCTCCCCGCAAGAGGTTGCATTTGTCCACTATACGCTCCAGATATGAGATCGGGGAGAGTTCCACTGCTAGACCTGTCAGAGGTCAAGGGATAGACTATGGGTTTGTCAGCACGGTAGATGCTGAGGAGAGACGACAGGGGATTAGAGATGTTGGGTACGGGATTAGGGATACTTGGGTAGATCCGGCAGAGGCAGTTCCAGAGATAGCACCTATGACCGTGGGAGAGGTCAACACTAGGGTCGTAGAGCTTGCTGAGCTCCATGAGCGTGATACACAGGACTTGTATGCTCTACTAGAGGATGCTCAGGATGGTAGGTCTCGTATATCACAGCGAGTTGATATGAACTCGCAGCGGGTCGATTTACTTATGGGGGATAGGATGACTCTCCAGGAGACCGTATGGATGGTGGAGGAGGAGGCCTATGCTTCCCGCGAGGCTTGGGCTCGTTCGATAGGATTGAGCCAGGCGACTCATCAGGAGCTTCAGACCCATCGTGATCATGTGTATGCACATGAGACCTATCTACAGGCACACCAGACACACTATAGGCTGCAGAGTACTCTCATTCAGACACAACACCAGGTACACGAGACTCGCTTTCATATGCAGCAGACTGAGTTGACAGCACTTCGAGAGACTGATCGTAGGCGTCAGGAACAGATGGTAGAGACACTCCGAGTCATCAGAGACATGAGGCGAGAGATGAGCGACATGCAGGCTGAGTTGTTAGCGCTGCGAGAGCAGCGGAGGACAGCTGGACAGTCGGGACCAGAGGCTAGGATTCCAGATCACCAGGAGGCTTCTGGGGACGCCACAGTCTCATCAAAATTTTTTAGTGAGTTTGTTATTTGTATTTTGCTAGGTCATTGTACAGGCATGTTAAGTATTAGGGGTTCACCCCACTAGCATAGCCTTAGATCTTTTGTATTTTATTATGTGTATTCAGACGACTATTTCATGTAAAATTCAAAGTTATGAATGAAATGGTGTGTTACTTTGTACCATATAACCTCTTTGTATTGATTTATTTCATCTATTGTATCATTTATTTCTGTCATATTACCTCATGTTTTGTCTTTTGTGATTTAGACAAATCATGGCACCTACACCAGCAAGAGGACAAACACTCCAGTCACGACACAACCCCAAACACATAACCCCCGAATCCAATCCAAGCAATGATCGATCATGCTATTTGCGAACATCACTAACGGGGATGGAAGCCACAGTTCGCACGGGGATAACCGCAGAAACGTGCAAACTGCGCGTCCTTGTTTTTACGCTGATTTCATGAAGTGCCAACCTTTGAACTTCAAAGGGGCTGAAGGCGTAGTCGGTTTAACCCGATGGATTGAAAAGATGGAGTCAGTTTTCAATATCAGTGGTTGTGCCGTTGAGAACCAAGTAAAGTTTGCCACCTGCACTCTGCTAGGTGCTGCTCTGACTTGGTGGAATGGTCAGATAAGAACCTTAGGTCCAGAGGCATATGCCATGACTTGGGAAGTACTCAAGAGAAAGATGACGGACAAGTATTGTCCGCAGGGTGAAATCAAGAAACTGGAAATCGAGCTGTGGAACCTAAAAGTCAAGGGAAACGACGTACCAGCATACACTGAACGTTTCCAAGAGTTAACCTTGATATGTACCAAGTTTGTTGCCAACGAAACTGAGAAAGTTGACAAGTACCTCAGTGGACTTCCTGACAACATTTATGGGAACGTCAAAGCTGCTAAACCCAAGACATTGGATGAAACTATTGAGTTGGCCAATGACTTGATGGACCGAAAACTTCTCACCTATGCTGAAAGGCAATCGGACAACAAAAGGAAGGCTGATGATTCATCCAGAAACAACCATGGACACCAACAACAACCCTTCCATGCAAAAAGGCCAGAAATGTCCAGAGCCTACAACATGGGGACAGGCGAAAGGAAGCCATATGGGGGATCTTTGCCCAAGTGCAACAAGTGCCATCTTCACCATAATGGCCCGTGCACTCAAAGGTGTCACAAGTGCAACAAGATAGGGCACTTTGCTCGCGATTGCAGGAGTACTGGTAACACCAATGTTGCTAACACTCAGAAGGGCAATGGGGCAACTCCCAAAGGGAACGGTTGTTTTGAGTGTGGAGCACCAGGACACTTCAAAAGAGATTGTCCAAAACTGAAGAACAAAAATGGAGGAAATGGGAATGCACAAGGATGGGTTTATGCAGTTGGGAATGCAGAAAAGAGGGGAGATGCACCAGGACCCTGATGCGAACGTCGTCACGGGTTAGTTCCTCTTTAAAGAACCACTATGAATCTTCTTATTCGACACTGGTGCCGATAGAAGTTTTATATCCACTGCATTTAGTTCCTTGATAAACATCGCCACCAACTGCACTTGAAAACTGTTATGAGTCGAATTAGCGATGGGAAACTAGTCAGATAGACACAATTATACTGTGGTTGCACCTTAACATTTCTTTGACATCGTTCAACATAGATCTAATGCCCCCCAAAGTAGAATGGTAGTTTCGACGTCATTATCGGCATGGACTGGTTAAGAAGGTATCACGCGGTGATCGTATGCGATGAGAAACTTGTTCAAGTTCCCTACGGGAATGAAACTTTAACTTTTCGCGGAAACGAAAGTAGCAACGGGAGAGAATCCCGGTTGGCCGTTATCTCATATTCAAAAGCTCAAGAGTACGTGGCCAAGGGATGCCAAGTCTTTTTAGCACAAATATCCGCCAAGAAGGAGGAGGACAAGTCGGAAGGGAAACAGATAGAGGACGTACCAATCGTCCGGGATTTTCCAGAAGTGTTTCCCGAGGACTTGCCAGGTCTTCCTCCAACTCGACCGGTGGAATTTCAAATCGACTTAATCCCAGGAGCTGCACCCGTAGCTCGAGCACCATATCGATTGGCCCCATCCGAAATGAAGGAACTATCAGAACAATTACAGGAGCTTTCTGACAAAGGTTTCATAAGGCCTAGTTCCTCACCTTGGGGAGCCCCGGTCTTATTTGTCAAAAAGAAGGACGGTTCATTCAGGATGTGCATCGACTACCGCGAGTTAAACAAACTGACAGTAAAGAATCGTTATCCACTCCCGAGAATCGACGATTTGTTCGATCAACTTCAAGGATCCAGCATTTATTCGAAGATAGATCTGAGATCCGGGTATCACCAACTTAGAGTACGAGAACAAGACGTTCCAAAGACGGCATTTCGAACTCGGTACGGTCATTACGAGTTCCAGGTTATGCCATTCGGACTGACAAACGCACCTGCGGTATTCATGGACCTCATGAACCGAGTGTGCAAACCTTACCTGGATAAGTTCGTAATTGTCTTCATCGATGACATACTTATTTATTCAAAGAACGAAAGGGAGCATGAAGAACACCTTAAAACGATTTTGGAATTGCTTAAGGAAGAGAAGTTGTACGCAAAGTTTTCAAAATGTGAGTTTTGGATCCCGAAGGTACAATTTCTCGGACATGTCATTGATAGTAGAGGCATACATGTGGACCCGGCCAAGATAGAGTCTATCAAGGATTGGGCATCTCCAAAGACCACCCAACGGAGATCCGCAATTTCTTAGTCTTGCATGGTTACTATCGAAGGTTATGAAGGATTTCGAAGATTGCTAGTCAATGACCGACACTTATCGAAAGGACTCAAGTTTGTTTGGGGAGAAAAGGAAGAGAACGCTTTCCAGTTGATAAAGCTAGACTTTGTGCAGTGCCCAATTTGGCTTTACCTGAAGGAGCGAAGACTTTGTGGGATTAATGTGATGCGTCCCAAAAGGTGCTTAGGTGCGGTGTTAATGACAGAGAGAGAAGGTAATTTGCCTATGCCTCTCGACATTTTAAAAGTTCACGAGAAGAACTACACCACTCACGATTTGGAACTTGGATCGGTAGTGTTTGCCCTAAAAATATGGAGACACTATCTATACGGAACCAGATGCACCGTATTCACCGACCATAAAAGCCTACAACACATACTCGATCAGAAGGAGCTTAACATGAGGCAACGCCGTTGGCTAGAATTACTGAGTGACTACGATTGTGACATTCGTTACCATCCAGGGAAAGCAAACGTAGTGGCCGACGCGCTGAGCCGTAAAGAACGGATTGAACCATTGCGGGTTCGAGCTTTGGTTATGACAATTGGTTTGGATCTTCCCAAACGGATATTAGAAGCTCAGATCGAAGCCCAGAAACCAGAGAATATTGTAAACGAAGACGTAGGAGGTATGATCCGAAGGGATATACCCAAGGAAAGACTGGAACCGCGTGCCGATGGAACTCTATGCTTATACGGCAGGAGTTGGGTACCTTGCTATGGAGACTTAAGATCCGTGATTATGCACGAATCACACAAGTCGAAATATTCTATCCATCCCGGTTCAGAAAAGATGTACCAAGATGTGAAGAAATTATTTTGGTGGCCAAACATGAAGGCTGACATCGCCACGTATGTTAGCAAATGCCTGACATGTGCAAGAGTCAAGGCCGAACATCAAAGGCCATCAGGGTTGCTAGTACAACCAGAAATACCCGAGTGGAAGTGGGATAATATAACAATGGACTTTATCACTAAACTTCCTAGGTCGTCACAAGGTTTTGACACCATCTGGGTGATTGTGGATCGACTTACAAAATCTGCTCACTTCTTGCCAATACGGGAGAATGATCCGTTGGATAAGTTGGCGAGGTTGTACTTGAACAGGATAGTGGCAAGACACGGAATACCTGCCTCAATTATCTGTGATCGTGACGGAAGATTCACTTCGAATTTCTGGAGATCATTTCAAAAAGCTTTGGGTACGGATATTAGTATGAGCACTGCGTATCATCCAGAAACTGACGGCCAGAGCGAGAGAACCATCCAAACTCTCGAGGACATGCTACGTGCTTGCGTGATTGATTTCGGCAAGGGCTGGGTTAAGCATTTGCCATTGGCCGAGTTTTCATATAACAACAGTTATCACGCTAGCATAAAGGCCGCCCCTTAGATGCACTGTTGTCGGAAAAATGCCGATCACAGTGGCTTGCCGAGGTTGGGGAAGCCCAACTGACTGGCCCGGAATTAATCCAACAAACAACAGAAAAGATCGTCGTGATCAAGCAAAGGATGCAAGCGGCTCAGGATCGACAAAAGAGTTACGCTGATCGGAAGCGAAAACCGATGGAGTTCGAAGTTGGAGACAGAGTTATGCTCAAGGTCTCACCCTGGAAAGGAGTCGTGCGGTTCGGTAAGCGGGGCAAGCTGAACCCGAGGTACGTCGGATCCGTCAAGTATTAGCAAAGGTTGGAAATGTGCCTTACAGGGCTGGAACTTCCTCAAGAGTTGAGCAGAGTTCACCACACTTTCCATGTATCAAATCTGAAGAAATGTTATGCCGATGAACCATTAGTCATGCCGTTAGAAGGAATTCATGTTGACGATAAGCTCCAGTTTGTGGAAGAGCCCGTTGAAATCATGGAACGGGAGATCAAACGATTGAAGCGGAGCCGGATACCACTGGTTAAGGTTCGCTGGAACTCTAGGCGGGGCCCTGAGTTCACCTGGGAACGCGAAGATTCGTTCAAACAAAAATACCCACAACTTTTCACAAACCGGGCTTCGTCATCTACTACAAGGTCTTAAGCTTTGAGGACAAAGCTCTTTTAACGGGTGGAGACTGTAACATTTCTCATTTTCGTGTCATTGTACGACTATGTTAATGATCACTATTTATTTTAGTCCGATACGCGTTTACTTTTAATGTTTACTTTTAAAGATAAGCCGCGTAGACTAGAAATAATCAATAAATGTAAACGGTCACCAAATAAATTAAGGTTTACATCAAACAAGTAAGGAATAATTATTTTGAGAATAATTATGTACTTCGAGTATTTTTATTTTTATTGGTCACGTAAAAGGGTTACGTTTCGCGATAAAATACATTTGTACGCACCCCGGAAATACCTAGACATACCTAGACTCAAACCAATACCCACTTTGGAAGCCTAAACACAAAACTTAATCAAGTCTTGTGTTTATATCACTTGGAACCCGAAATTGAGCAAGTGACTTGTACAAAAATCGTCCTTGGTGAATTTCTTACTAGTAAATCTTACTAATGATCCTTAAAAGGTACATGTACTTAGGCTAGGTAATTAAATCTTGTCCTAATGGTTCCCTAATAATCTTGGCACATTGGATAATAACCACTTGTCTCTCTTGCCCTCCTTGTGCCGCGAACCAACAAGAAAGAACACAAACCCAAGAGATTTGCTAGCTAAGCAAATCTTGTACATCCTTAGCTCATTAATACTTGTACTTAAGTGGTTTAGCCCCAAACCATGAGTGGCTAACTAAGGATACTCGAAAACCACTCCCTAAGGGCACGGTTTGGTTTTGTGTGGACTAAGAAATGTGACTAAGCTCACTTGCCTATAAAACATGCTCCTACACATACACTTAGACCTTTCTTAAACTTACAAACACTTAAACACTCACCACCTCTCTTGTTCGGGTTATATAAACCGCAACAAGCATACTCACTGTTTCCATTTCGAAACCAACAAGTAACACACAAGGGTTATTCGAGCTAGGGTTGGTTGGTTCTATCGTGTACACATTTGGATTAGCATTCTACGCGTCCAAGACTCACCAATCCACGACAAGGAAAAGCTAGGACCTTTGTAAGTCTAAACGATCCTACTTATGCCAATTTAATATAAGACTAGTTATCCTTGTCGCGTATGTTGCATTTATATGTCGAATGTCGTTTAATCTACTTCGAGTGTGTTAAGACCAGTGAAAGCTAACGAATACAATATCCTTGTTATTTAAAAACGTACACGACATGGGTAACGAGCTTTGTTCGTAAATTTAAAGAGAAACTATGCGTAAACCATTATGGTAAACACGACATAAGGGTGTGGGAACATGTAGTCGATGCTAATAAACGTTTGCATGTCACAAGTCACGATTAGACAATGTTAAACGCTTTCGTTTTGGTATTAGACGTTTAAACGGCAACCATAATTCACGAATAAACCGTCCGAACCCTTAGCGGGCTACGCAACCCAACGCAAGCCCAATGCAAGGCTCATAAGCCACGATAAGCTCCCACAGCTTATTCGTGTGCTTATGACTAGCCTAATGATCTTAGTACTTGGCTTAACAACATAAGTGAACCTTTCGTATTTCTTTTAGACAAACGGACCTTATGGGCTCTAGCCATTTACGACCTAACAAGCAAATAAGCTCACAATAAGCTCGAGTAGCTTATTGGTGACCTTATGAGGGCTTAATCGGCTTAACAAACCCAAATGATGCCAATGGGCCGAGCCCCGACCCCTAGAACCTTACCGGGTCACTATCGAGCCCAATAGGCCCAAACCGTGTGCTTATTAGCTTATCGGATAAGCTAAATAAGCACACCGGCCTTCCAAGTGCTTATTAGACATAAATATACTTAACGGACCCTAATGGACCCAACGAAAAACTTTCAAACCTTACCGAGCCTTAACGGGCCCAAGACCGGCCCAACAAAGGTTCTAAATAGCTTATTCAGCTTATTTGGAATAAGCTGAAAAGGAAACAAGTTATTCGGCTGAAATACAAGTTGGAAAAGCATTAGGGAATGTCTAAACCTTAAATACCCTTTCGGGCCTCAACCGGCCCAACCGCCAAACTCAAAAGCCCTTATTAGCCTTATTTTAAATAAGGCTAAAGTCACGGGACCAGAAAAAGCTAGTTGAAACAAAAGAGAAATAAGTAAAATCGCCTAAGAAACCATTTAGTTTCTATTCGGTTAAGCTATTGGGCGTAAGCAATAAGCTCTAATATGCTTCAATAAGCTCGATGAGTTATTATAAGCTAAACCACCTCGCGGAACTTATTGTGGAATCTAGACTTATAAATCTATAACGGACCTTTAATAAGCCAAACGGACCTTAACGGGCCCACCTTTAGAAACCTAAACGGACCTTAACGGGCCCAATATGGCCCGTTAAGCCAAAATAAGCTCGGATGGCTTATTTATAAGCCGAAATGATTTGGTTGGCTTATTTGAGCTAAATGAGGCCAAATGCCACTTGTCGGGATTTAATTGGGTTGAAAATGCGACTTTTACAAAGTCGGGGGACAAAAACCGTAAATACCGAAACTTAAAGGGTTAGTTTGTTAATTTCCAAATTACAACAACTCCAGGGACCATTTTTGAAATAGTCTGAAACTTAAGGATGAAGACGAAACTATAAACTATCTTTTGTAAGTTCAAGGGACCAATCATGTCACTTTTGAAACTAAAAGGGCTTTAAACATAAAAGGGTGTATTTACAAACCGAGGGACTAAAAGTGTAATAACTAGAAACCTAAGGGTATGTTAGAACCAAGGTGAAATGAATAAAACACTTAACGCGTCGGTCGAACGTTTAGATATTCGGACGTCGAACAATTTAATAACCAATTAATAAATAAAGTATATTTATTAATAATGATTTCACGCTTCTCGAGAACCATCGAAACTATAAATACAATGATCTTGTGTGTCACCACACAAGTGATAACGGTATATATAAACTTAAAATGGGATTTAGTTTATACAATGAGTCGTTAGTTTAAATGTGTAAACTAAGACTTGACCGTACTTACTTAGGTACTTAACGGTGTGATTCACTGCTTACTTGGATACTTGTTATCATTCAGAGAACTACCGGCTAAGGTGAGTTCATAGCCCCATGCTTTACAATTATTTAAATGATTTACATCCTTGGGGTGATAACATGCTTTGTTTTACAAACTGGACGCAAGTGTACATTTTATGCCATGATTACGTGTTTGCCTAAGTTACCATAACCCCTTTATGTCCATGATCATGAACTGTTAATTGCATAGATGTGATTGGGAATTACATTGTGCGGGCGCGAATGTTATGGATAGATCTATTAGGGATTGACACTCCCCGTTCGGGTGACTAGCTATCACTGGGAACGAACGCATACCATGTCGAATTTGGGATGTTGCAGGGTTAGCACATCATTCACGGACACCAGTTGGCAATTTATAATTGCATTCATATACGTCGAGCCTCGGTGTCATGAGCTTAGGAAACGTAATTACTTTTTATGATGTTTGCATCTGTTGCTTAATCATACACTTGGAAATCTTGCGGTCCTACCATTGATTTACATAAACCTATGAATTCACCAACTTTATGTTGACGTTTTAAGCATGTTTTTCAGGTCAATAAGGCACGAGGTGCGATGATACATTGGGAGTCAATAATTGAAGAGTCAACACTTAAGATTTGGGGTCTTATTACACTTTGGGGACAATTGTTATAAACCGAAATCTTTATCTATTTTGTTGAACCATTTGAAGCCATGAGCTTATGTAACAAACAAGTATTTTGTTAATCCAATGTATCTTTTTCAAACGACACGTTTAGTAGTCGTTCTCTGATCTTGTGCTATTGACCCATAATGTAACGCCTTCGGATATTCAACATTCCGCTGCATACTCAGATTTGAGGGTGTTACATAACCCACCTTGTAGTGACTTCCTCCTTTGGAAGAATTGAATCATCAATAAGCTGACGAACAGATTTAACAGAATACTCACATGTAGCTTCTAACGACTATGCCCAATGGTCGAGGATATTTGTCAATATTAGACCATCCATGCGGGATAAAAGAAAATCGAGTTGTTCTTCCTCAGTACCACCTCTAGGAGGTTGACAAAAAGTATCAACTATTGAAGTATGATTAATTTTTTCGATAACTGTTATTTGTTTGTAGTTATCCAAAGCATAAAGTCTCGGGAATTTATGCTTTAATGCCAAATCATCTAACCACGGATCCTCCCAAAACAAGGTGGTTAACCCGTTTCCCACCTTTTTGCGAATTAAATCTAAAAGATTAATGCCTTTTGTGCGAAGAACAATAACCTCACTGTGGAAAACGTAGAGGGGGGGGGGTTGAATACATTTCCGATTAAAATCTAAAAACTTTCGTATCAATTACCCGATCAAACTCGACGTAATATGAAAAGTACCAAAAATAGTCTATGACTATATAAATAATGGAAAACATAGAATTAGCAAGTTGTCACAACACAAGCATAAACATCTAGCCAAAACATAAGCATAATTAAAAAGTAAAGAAATAGCGATATGTAAAAGAGAAAGTAAACCGAACACGATGATTTATAGTGGTTCGGTTACGGAGCTCCTCTCCGCCCTACTCCACTCCCTGAGTACCCAACTTGAGAGTTACTTCACTAGATCAACATGCTCCCTTCTCGGCGGAGAAAACCTTACACAACGTCGCTTATACGTTTTCTGATATAAAGCTAAATACCGAGTCCTAACAAGGGGAGAACCAACCCATCGTCGCCTATACTTTATCCAGTACAAAGCTAAATGTCGAGTCCTTCTTTGGGTACAACCAAACCCGTTATGTTTTGTGGCCCAGCATCACAAACCTTGTGTTTTATGGCACAAACACATAAACTATCTAATCTAAATCAAATTATACAAAGAGATGATACAAATGAGTGTACAATGATGATCCTAAACAAATGTGTCTAATAGATGAGAAAGCCCGAACCAAGCATCAAGATCACAAAGCATTATGAGGTTAGTCTTTAATAATGGAAGATCATAAGTTTCCCAAGCTTGTTGAGGCAGATCTTCATGTGTTCAAAAGCTTGTAGTGGATGTAGATTGCAAGTTCTTGAAGCTTGCTTTAGATGATCATTTCAGGTGTATTCTTACAACAAAATAAGAGTTAGATGCATTATGATCATGGGGTTTTATAGATGCATTCCTACAGATCTAGATGTGTGTAAAATGGTGGAAAAAGTGTGTTTTAAGTGATGAAAAATGGATTGAAAAGGCTCCTCTATTTATAGGCAAAAGCTGAATGGAATCGGTTACCGTTCACAATGGAACTGGCTTTGTAAATCAAAGGGAACCGGCAACGCTCCAAAGAAACCGGCTACTGTTCACCAGATCTAAAAAATCTTTTGTAATATTTGAGAGATTTTTAATACTTAGATGATGTAATGCATGATGTAAAAAAACATTTTCTATTTTATTTTTCTTTAGTTAACTTTGTATATTTTACAAAATAAAGTGTGCAAGTTAACTATTGTATACTTGCTAAAATGTTTGTATAAAAACACTTGTAAATGCAAATTATGAAATGAGGTTTGATCATAATGCAACATAACAAACATGTATGAACCTGTGTTGTAACATACGAGGACTTGAGACGTTGAGATGTGTTGATGTATGTTGAGACAAAATATGATTACTATTAACTTGTACACTTTACGTTTAAGTATTACAAGTTACAAGTTTGTCATCATCAAAACAAACGAGAATACGTAGATTAAATATCGTAATATTTGCACTAACAATCTTCCCCTTTTTGATGATGAGAAACAAACGTATAAACGTAATAACTCGTAAAATGTAAAGTTACTTGTATCCGCATACTACCTTTACATTACCTTCTTCGTTTAAACTCTTCTTCCCCTTTTGTCGAAACAAAAAGGGCGTGCTGTAACATCCCCATTTTTATAATATAGCAGCGGAAGCTAATCTGGGGTATTACTTCATAGTACAAGAGTAACAATCATAGAAAATGACTCATAAAGAGACCTTTTAGAAAATTTTGTTATCATTCATTATTGATCAGAGTTTTTACAAAAAAGAGGTCCCAAAACCTCAACATAATACATCAAAGTTTGAATGATAACAGTACATAGCCATTCTTCAAGTCCGAGTCACTCCGCGCCATAGGTTGCTTTAATACTTGAGATACATGCTAAAAAGAGTCAACACAAAGGTTGAGTGAAATTCATACGTTTTGTAGGATCCCGTTAACACTTCATATAACACATATGATGCACGAATTTGTAACAAGAAATTAGAAAGAAAGATGGTGGTGTAGAGAGAGAAAGAAGAGAGAGAGATGAGAGAATTGAGAGAATTAAGAGAAAAGATATTATTAGAAATGAGAAGAGATATTTTTCTAAGTGACAAATATCTATATATACCCCTACACATTTAATGTGACGCGTGGGATATTTAACTAGGACTCAGGCTCAGTTTTTGCTTGGGATTAAACCCAAAACATATACAATATTAGTTTAACTATCGAGCCCGATTCCCGATAATATTCTATTACAACATTAACTAATTAATTGACCGAGACTTAAATACATAATGAACGAACTTCATGTTCGACTCAATATTTTGAGGCTAACAATCTCCCCCGAAGTGAGTTCAATGATGACACTCCTTCATGAGATAATGAGATTGCTTTTGTCGTTAAGCTCATGTGGTCTTGGTCTTTCTCTTTGTTCTTTGTTGTAAACTTGTTCCTTCATGCTTTGCGGTCTTTACTTTTGGCCTTTGTCATTGTCTTTTACGTCTGTGCCATCTTGCGATCTTATGACTTTGACCAACATGCTCATTCTATGCATCATCTTGAAAGCTTTATTTCAGAGTTTGCGGAAGTCTTTGTCTTTAAATCTTGAGCTTTCTAGATAGTATGTCTTCGTAGATTGAGCATTTGAATGGGATTGAGGTTGCCGTTACCACCGTTTGACCTGCAGGTTTACGTTAGTGATAAACGAGAAAATTGATTTGAAAATCAATCGACGTGTCACTCGTTAAAGTGTTTTTGTAACACATCGAGAGTGTCATGTTTTTATCAAAATTCATCAACCGTCAATTCATTTACTGGACCATCTCGTGATCCAGTTGTCACAAGTTTGATTCATATAGAATCTCGCAAGTCACCTACCAAGAGCTTGTTTGATGCTGGCTCAAGCAGGATTTCCATCTTCATTGTGAATACATTAGTATCACTCGGATGTTCTGGCAAATATCACAATGATATTGCGTAGGACTCTTGATAACAGCTTGTGAACCTGATGATGTTCAACAAGTGTTTGAAATGGAATGTGTCCTAACGAGATTTTGATTGATCTCTTGGCTCTAGACTCGATTAGTGCATTTTGGTTTTAGTACTCGGAGGCTGGAGCATATTGCCACCTATTCAATATCAACAATCTCGGAGTGAGATGTCAATAGATAACGTGTGTATCTCCGTGACAAATGAGACAAGTTTCTGTTGAGAGAAACCCGAATGGCTGGGAAGGGTTGTGCATTGCATCACTGGGTCCATGATGTCGTTTTCAATGTCAGCAATCAACTTGTGATTCTGACAGCATATGTATTGACCCGGTTTCTGCCTTAAGTTGTGTGGAGGGCTTCTTTCTTTAGACCCTTTATCCATACATTTCTTTTTCATTCTTCAACGCCTTCAATGCTTACCAGGACGTCATTACTAACACCTTGTTGTGATTGTTCCAGTGTTAGCTCAATCTTAGTCGGCATTATTCCCATATACATTCATCTCCAATCATACCTAAGGACTGCTATTTCTAACTTTGGATTATCCTTGGGTAGATCCTCCGGTTCTGGTTGGATCATAGGATTGATTCCTAACCTAACCACCTTATGACTTCAGAATCGTCGTGAAATTAAGATGTTGTTGGGTATAAGATCGAACCATAAAACCTTTTCTTACTGTTCAGCACATTGAGTCGAGACATTTTCTTTCTGTTCAGACACATTGAGACGAATAGATCATAATTTAATAATAATTTTCTCCCCTTATTTTAAATAATACAACACTTAGTTATATGCAGATACCTTGTGATTAAAATATGTTCTTGAAAATCTGTGGGAGAAAAATATGTTCAGCATGAATGGTTGGAACATTTTGATAATGTTTTGATACATAAGAATGGTCGTTGATGATGTATCCAAAACATTAGAAACTTTGATTTTTTCAAAAAACTCCCCCTCAAAAATAGGACCAATTGAAAAATTGTTATCTTTTGAAAACATTGTGAGGGTCGGAGTGTTGAACACATAATTTTGAAAGATTATGAATTATCATCAAGAAGTTCTTGAAAAATGGTGTTCAACTTTTTGAAAAACCAAATGTTAGAGGACTTACTTCTAACTTACAGGTAAGCGCACTGAAACGTACACTATCCTTTTTCTTGAGCTAAAAACATTTAATGTCTTGTAAGAACAGCTCAAGACCGAGAAACGTTAATTTTCTCGTTGTGAGGATAAGTTATAAACCTTCCTTTATTTGAAGTCCGGGTTATGTACTGACATTAAACATAGCCATCTAGAAAATTTAGAAATGACATGTTTTGAAACTATTTGAAAACTCACCGCTCGGAACGTCATTTACACAACCTGTGTCAATGTTTAATTGACAATCTAAGCACGAAAAATTGATTCGATTCCAAGAGACATGTCGAGAAGATTCTTTTTGGAAATTTTCTATTTTTCAGATTTTGTATTTATATATATATACCTGTTGTCCTCAGCATTGCTATGTGAAGGTGGAATAGTAATCCCAACTCTTGTCGTGATGTAGCTGTCTTGTTTGCTTAAGGAACAACTTTTGGAACCAGCTTTGAACTTGACTGTTCATTGTTGTGGTCTTGAATTCCGAGGTCTGAACGGTTATGATCAGAAGTCATTTGATGAAGAACGAGGCCTGAACTGATGTGAACAGACATCATTGCCATGAAGACCGAGGCTTGATCTGCTGCGATCAAACGTCTTTTGAACATTGAGGAACGGGGCCTGAAGTGTTATTTTCAGCAGACACCATTTGTCGTTGTGGTGCGAGGTCTGAACTGTTGTGATCAGACATCATTGCCATGAAGACCGAGGCTTGATCTGCTGCGATCAAACGTCTTTTGAACATTGAGGAACGGGGCCTGAAGTGTTATTTTCAGCAGACACCATTTGATGTAGCTCATCTTTTGTGAAACCATTCTGGCACTGGTTTCTTAGATATCAACATTTTTAGCAACCACACTCTGAGATTTTCCTGCTTTGCATTGTATAGTGCATCTGCATTTAGGTCAATTCTTTGTTGCTTTTGACCATTGAATGACGTACCTGCACTTAAACCCAGAGTTTGTTTGCATGCATGAATATGATGGATATCTACATTTGAACCATGTGTGGGTTCACTTTCAACCTTGCTCGTGCAAGAGTTGAATAACTTTCCTGTGGGAACCCACCTAAGACCAACAGTCTTGAGAATTCTACCCGTTAGTTGCCACCTAAGACAAGATCTAGGATTCATTGTTTTCTCAGGGAACAGGGTTAGTCTTTTTGTTTGAAACTATGTACCTAAACGGGATCTGTCTTTTTGGTCCTTAGATTTCCCCTTGTCTTTTTCTACGGCATAGATTCGCTTTGTTGTCTTAATGGGATTTTGCATCCTTATTCCTATGCAGAGCACAGGATTTAACTTTGAGAGGTATTCTAAGACGCATTCATCATGATTTGCACTGAAAAGGCACTTTTTGCATGTAGGACATCGCAAGTCATTGAACTTCAAGAAAGGACTTTTGTTTCCCTAGTACTCCTAAGTGAACATCATTTGTTTGAAACCCGACTACTCATTGATGCTTAGCCAATCCTAGTTTGGTTTCGCAACCATTAGCAAGTATTGGGTAATCTAGCAGGATCTAGTCATACTAGGTTTTCCATTCACATCTTAGTCTTTCTGAAGTTGTGCACTTTCTAGCTTTCTCTAGTAGTAGTTATGAACCAAGTCATTATGAGCTACAATTCTTTAGGTGACTGATTGAACACAATGCCTTTGGGTTATTCCTAGAGGGGCCAGGTGCAATCACATTGGTGTTTCGAACTGCTTGTTTTCTTATCTTAGGCAAATTCTGTAGAGTGACTTGGTTAAATAAACCATCCGACACATTAGTTTTATTAACCGACTGTTTCGTTTGAAAACTTCTCATTTCAGGAGAATTTGAAAAAGGAGTCGGTTTTCCTAAAACTAGTGGTTTTTTAATCCGTTAAGCATTTGGTTGTCTAACAACAGATGGTTTATCAAACTGAGTTTCCACAGACTTTCCTTTACATTTCTCAATGAGTTTCTTTAACTCACTTATTGCTAAATCTTGTCGTTGCGCATTTTGAGCTTTCAATCTTGTATTTCATATATTGTTCACAAGTTCTTTCGAAATACATTAGATCAGTTTTCTTTCAAACTGAGTTGTTTTTCATTTGTTCTTTACATTGTTGTAAAGCAAGTTCAAGAGAAATCGAGTGTTTTTCAAGTTTAGAAAAAAAAATTAACAAATTATTATGAACTTCTTTGTTAACAGATTCAGTTTGTTTCGAAAGCTTTTGTGCAAGACATTCACATTCTTTGACCTTGTGAAGATATAAGCATTGTAATCCAGTATGAGCATTTAAATCAGACAGAGAATGCAAATACGAACACATAACATCTTTAGACACACACTCTTTGAGAAGTAGATCATATATGTTTGAAAAATCACCCCAAAATCCCTTTTCAGATTCAAGTTCGTAAATCTCTTTTTCAAAGGATTCAACGTACTCAAAGTCGTCAATGGCATTTCCCGTTTTTAGTTCATGAACAAAATAATAACTGTCAATAATATAAGTTATTAATTGAAAGAGGCATCAATAATGATTTTAATCAAAACTTCCATATAATGGCAGATTGGGTTACGAAAAGAACTCCTATAGAATTAGAACCAAGCTTGATCGTTCTAAAATGATTAAAGTTGTTTGTCATTTCGTTGTAAGCTTATCTACTTTTACTAATGGATTTCGATACTGGTAGAAAGGCAATGTTTTTAGCAATGTTTGGCTTTGTCCTAATAAATGTTTTTCTCTACATTGTCTTCCTAACTTCTTTAGCGCGTTCCAACTGATCAAGATAGGTTTCGGATGGTGGTTTGAAAATTTCATAAAGACTATTTTGATATGTGTAATCATATGGTTTCACTGTGTCTTTATTTAATTTTGATCTACTCTCTGTTTCAAGAGTCACTGTGTCTTCCCTATTGGGGCAAAATCTATTTGCAGGATCAGAAGTATCATATGGGATCTCATACAAGCATGGTTTCTCAGATTGAGCTATCTTGAGGTACTTAGGATTAGCAAAGGTTGATCTACCATTATATGTTGCGCATTTTGGTACTAACATATGAATGGTCTAAATTGACTGATTACGTTTATAAAGAATTTCATTCAAAAACTTAATTTGTTTGTCCATTTCAATCATTTTGTCAATATCTCTTCCTTCCTTAACCTTTAAATCCGAAATGACCTTACTTTTCTCTTTGAGTTGACCTTCAAATTGTGACTTAGTTAAAAGACTCTTTTTGACTAACTCATCGTGTTTCTGATTGACAACTGAAATTTCATAGGCTTTAGTTTTTAAACCTTCTTTTATGTCAATGTCTTTACGAGCTAATAGTCCTAGAGTTTCATTTAACTTTGTTTGAAGAATGTCATAATCAATCGTCCGGTCATTAAAGGCTTTGTACTTCTCAAACTCATTCTGTTTGTTCTGAAGTGCAATCAGACAACTATCCCGACAACTAGTAGCCTCCCCCAGAGCCCTACTAGTCTCATCAAGGTTAGTTTTGCACTCTTCCAATTCTTGAGTCAATGATGCGTTTGCTTTCTTTAATTGCTTTAAAATCGTTTTGTTTTCCTCAGTATCAAGAGTTAAATTTGCAATTAAATTAGCAAGCGCAGCACGCTCATCAACACATTCTGCAGCATTTTGGTCAACCTGATTATCATTATTACATATATTTGATGAATCAGGAGTGACATTGCTATCATCCTTCTCCAAAACATATGTGTCATTAATGGATTCAGGTTGCTCAGAATGTCGTCTTTCATTTGCAAACACATTATTTTCATCATGGTTTTGTACCTGTTCCAATGGCTGATTAGTAGAACTGGAACTAGGCTTCTGCAGGGTAAGACCGACCTGAATTCTTTGCCATGAAACAGTAATGTGCTTCTAATTCCTTCTTATCAATCTCTCTTCTGATACAACCCACTGCGCTTGTTTCAACTCTCCCTGAACTTGTAACCGATGATTAACCTCTTGAACCTTGCACTTGGAATCGTTCAACTGTCTTCAATCAACTTTTTCACGTCATCTTAAGCTCTTGCTCATGACTTGCTCTTGATCTACTATACATTTCTCATGAGTTTCATGTTCTGTATGAATTGATTTCCTGAAGTTTGAGCTGTCATTTTAGTGTAATCTCTAAAGGTTTCTCTACTTCTCGATCGGCATGAAGAAGATCTTGAATAAATATCAGTCTTAACAAGTCAGAGTTAATGAACCTTCTTCAACAACCGTGTCCTTTTGATCACACTAGAGCGATTTGGGAATCCATCTCGTCTGAAGTGTTTTCTGCATTGAGTTGTGTTTCTAAAGTTTATTCAACTGTTTGTAGATAACTAAAACTTGAAGGTTCTGACACCAACTACCAAAGAAGTTGTGGCAAAAGCATTAGAGTAAAATGGAACAACCTGAGAAATTGTCTGTCTTTCGAGAAGTTGAGTGGTATGATTTAGTGCATTCAATTTGTTCAATGGAGTTTTCTTTGAACTCTTTGCTGCAATCTGCAGTTCTATATCTTCTGGTCTCTAAAAACTTGATACCCGAACGATTAAGTCTAACCTTTGTTCCCCATTTTAAACGGTGAATTATAAGTGTGAAATTGTTGGAGTCTTAAGTGATGTGATTTTAGTTGAAGTTGTGGTCTTGTATGCAATTCACGTTCACGGGATTTACACTCTATTATAAAACCGATAAGTGAATTAAAACGGATTTTAACATAATCGAATAAGACAAGACCGGTTAAGTGACTAATGAGTCCAGATTGTTATTCCTCTTTATTAACAATGATTTTTGGTTAAGATCCAAAATGAGTTCTCAGTCCTGAGGTTTGTTGTCTAAGGAAGGTCAATTTACAGCAAGTCTCAACGAAGAACAATTGCCAAATCTCAACCAAGAATGTTTGGGCAAAAGGCAATGTTGAGATTTGGTCAAAAGGCAATATTGAGATTTGGTCAAAAGGCAGTGGTTGAGATTTGGTCAAAAGGTAATGTTGAGATTTGGTCAAAAGGCAGTGGTTGAGATTTGGTCAAAACGCCGTGGTTGAGATTTGGTCAAAACGCAATGAATCTTGGAGACAAAACGCAATGAAGTCTTGATTTGGGCAGAGTTTCTCCTAATTAAAACGCAATATAGGTCTTCAAATTAGGCAAAACGCAACCAATGAGCAAAACGCAACCAAGATCAAAACGCAACCAATGATCAAAACGCAACCAATGATCAAAACACAACCAATATCAAACACAACAATTAACAAACGCAACCAATTATCAAAACGCAACCAATGATCAAAACGCAACCAAGAACTTTGCCAGAGAGTCAAAATGCAACGACGAAATATACGACTTTTTCCACCAAAAATGGCCTAAAAATCACCCTTTTTGACCTTTTAACTTGATTTCTCTTGCACAACTAGTTACCTTATGGCAGAACTTGCTTAATAACATAAACATTCACACATCTAAGCACAAAAATCCGGGTTTGATTTTTTTTTTTGACTTCAATGACACACCGAATTTGATCTTGTTGAACCATAAGAATCAACCACTAATCCACACTTATCCTCTGATGCCATTGAGATCCGTTAACACTTCATATAACACTATATGCATGAAAACGAATTTGTAACAAGAAATTAGAATCTAAAGATGTGCGTCTGTCTAGATAGAGAAAGAAGAGAGAGAAGCAGAGAGATGAGAGAATTGAGAGAAAAGTCATATTATTAAAAATGAGAAATATATTTCTTCTAAGTGAAAAATATCTATATAGTACCCTACACATTTAATGTGCATCGCCGGGATATTTAACTAGGACTCGGACTCGGGTTTTGCTTGGGATTAAACCCGAAACATATACAATATTAGTTTAACTATCGAGCCCGATTCCCAATAATATTCTATTACAACATTAACTAATTAATTGACCGAGACTTAAATACATAATGAACGAACTTCATGTTCGACTCAATATTTTGAGGCTAACAGGTTTATAATTAAACAGTTTTGAATACAAGTCATAGTGTAATAATTGTACGAGTACAATTATTATGGAAAACAGTGTATTATCAATTTATTATTGCATCTAAGCTCATGGCACTCAAACTGACTGGTGTATATACCCAATGCGTGGTGTATATATAAAGATAATGGCCCCCGTGTAGGTACTTGCCATATACCTATTTGACATTCAAATATAGTGCGTTCGGTTGCTTTCACTAGCATAAACCAAACGGGTTCGTCAATTCCGATAGTACTATCTACAATATTTGTGTTTACTCAACCAGTACGTTCGGTTCAAGTAATTAATGGTCCATGATGATGGGGGTCTTTTGGCATAAAGAGGGACTTGGATATCATTTGCAATAATATGTCAGGATAGCATACATTTAAAAAACACTTGTATTCATGATTTGTAGCATGTATCCCCCTCACGGGTTTTATGAAAACATTTAAAGAGATTGAAAAGTGAGGCTATGAACTCACCTTTATTTGTACAGGGAAATCTGATTGAGTTTGAAAGTATAACGGCTTCAACGCACCTGAGGTAATATGTCAAGTCTTAATCTTTGATTGTACTCTATAACTTTGAGAAAGATTAATGATATTTGATTGATTAATTATGGATATAAAGTATCACTGTTTGGGCAATCATAATCTAGAGGCCACGCAGTATTGTTTGAGGAGTCAGGGCACTTTAAATCGTAAACCCATCAAACTCGTCAAAACAAATACCCAAATGGTACCCCTCACATGAATTTCCCTAGTAATGAGATACAATAAGATTTTATTATTTATAAGATTATATTATTTTTCATAAAATATCAAATTTACACTTTATACCCTTAACTTATAAACATTTGCAAAACTAGTCCTTTTAATATAATAAGCATATAATAAGTAATCATTTAACTTTAAAACTTGGAAAAACTTACCCTTGAAGTTATAACTTTCATAAAATGTCATTTTCAGCCCTTGTACTTAATTATTTCCAAAATTTACAACTTTTACCCTTTTGCATGAAAATAATTACAAATTAGGTCCTAATTTACATGCAAGCTATATTTAACATTCCAATTGATATTTTCAGGTTATAGCTTGTTAATATAAGTTAAAATAAGATGTTTTAACATAACGAAAGTTTAAATTAACGATTCGTTAAGCCAGAAATCGAAACGGGTCGAATTAGGGTTTTTAATAAAAAATGCTTAGGTTTTTATTTCAAATTCTTTCATAAATCAACAAAGTTGTTATATTAACATTATTTAGGATAGATTATAACAAATTTTAACCATTATAACATTTAGATTAAAGAAAAACAAAGAATTAGGGTTTTAGGGTTCAGTTTTGGATCAAAAATGGAAAACGCATAGAATTTTAGATTAAATGCTTAAACATGAGTTCATGCATGATCATATGGATATAATATGAATTTAGGAGCAGGTATGATCATAATAAACCTAGGTTTGAGTTTTGAGGATCGAAAATGGAGGAAATGGGTCAATTCGGGTTCACACGCCTAGTTTCTTGATCTCGGGGCTTCAAATCTTCAACACTCCTCTTGATTCTTGTTCTTGGATCTCCTTAGGAACTCATAGAGTAGAGATTAGCTACTATGGTGGGTTATAGAAAGAAGAAGTGGGGGATGAGTTGAAACAAAGGGTGCGAATGGGTTTTTATAGTCCAAGGAGTCTTGGAGACTAAGGGTAAGTAATGAGGTGTATTGGTTCTGATCTAGCTGAGTTGGAGGAGCTATAGGGGTGATATGGATGTCTAGGAAAGTAGCTAGGCCATGGTGGAGGTGGTTTTATCGTGTTCTTGGCCGCGACAAACCTTGGAGACCAAGGGGTTGATGTGGCTTCATTAGGGACCAATAGATGGTGCAAGGTGCATGGTAAGATGCTATGAAGCATGTGGGTGAGTCACAAGGTGCTTGGTTGCAAAAGCTATTTCCAAAATGGGTCAAAATGCAAGAATATGTGCCGCGGGTTCGGTTAGGGCTCATTAGCACTAGATTTGAGTTTTTAGCCTTGCATTTCACGTACATTTATTTAGTAATGGTAGATTAATGTTTGTAGGGCTTATATTAAGGGTTTACATCAGTATTTGGTTTATGGTTTGGGTTTAAAAGGGTTGAAAACAAGAAAAATATGTCACAGGCTCGAATAGGTTTGAACTAGGGTTTTCTTGCTTTCATTTCGTGTACATTGATAGTATAAGTGTGGATTATTGATCTCAAAACTTGTATTAAGGATTATTAACAAGAATTGATAGGTGGTTCGGATTTAAAATGAGTGAAAATGAGTAAACAGGCCAAAAGTTCTTATTAAGGCATGTTTAGGGTTTCTTGGATTTAATTCGCATACAATTGAAATAAAATGATGGAATAAGGATAGAATAGGATTGGTAATGTTGTAAAATAAGTTATTACAACTTATTTGAGTGTTGGTTGAGGTTTACAATGGATAAAAATCAATAAACGGGTCACGGGTTACTATTTAGCTTGGGTTAGGGTTTCTAACTTAGATTTCTAGTAATTTCATGAAATTAGAATGAATATAGGATGTAAATGAAGTGTATTACTTGCTTGTAAGTTGTACTTGATAGATTGTACAAGATTACTTAGGAAAACAGAGGTAAAACGGCTATTTTGGATATCGTGCATTAATGACTTATACATTATGCATTAAAGGACTTGTACCTTATTTTAAAAGGAAATTATATTCATATGAGATGTTATATTATTTTCTCTTTAGTAGCTTGTGCATTCTCTTTAGATGTTTACATTGCCCAAAATTAGGGTTTAAGCATAAACGTTAACGGTTTATGTTCATTTGACATCATTGTCGTGAAATCTTTGTTAAATGAATAACGTTAAATTGATAAACATATCACTTTAGATATTAACTTTACATGGAATTGGGGTTTTAGAGGTATACGATAAAAGTTTAAAGCCCGTTTTAATATAACATTGCAAATGGTACATTATATAAATAATGCACTTTGTAAGAATGATATCAAGATATTGACTTGACATGTTATGATGTTTGCTTGACTTATTCATAAATAAGATAGGTACGTGTGCTCGTTTACTTTAGATATGCAAGTTACTTTGCATATTAAGATAATAGTAATGCAAGTTACGTTGCATGATAAGAGAATAGTAATGCAAGTTACGTTGCATGATAAGAGAATAGTAATGCAAGTTACGTTTCATTATGAGGAAATAGTAATGCAAGTTATGTTGCATGATAAGAGAATAGTAATGCAAGTTACGTTGCATTACGAGGCAATAATGATGCAAGTTACGTTGCATGATAAGAGAGAATAGTAATGCAAGTTACGTTGCATTATGAGTGTAAGCAAAAATTTCCCCATAAAAAGTGGTTCATATATAATAATGAGATAATTACATTGTTGAAATTTTCAGGTTGTTATAGTCCATCCTCCTTAAAGAAATCTCGTCCCGAGATTTAGCTGGATGATGATGGAAAGTTGGAAAACAGATGTGGATATTTAGCATGAGTTTCATCTTCGTGTTCCTACGTATATTCTGCTCCTCTTTTAGAGTTCCATCTGACTTTGATTATAGGAATACGAATTTGTCGTAATTACTTGATTTCTCGATCCATAATTTCTACAGGTTCTTCCACAATATTGAGTTTGTCATCGACCTTGAGTTCTTTCATTGGAATGACAAGAGATTCGTGAGATAAGCATTTCTTTAGATTAGAAACGTGGAAAGTGTTGTGAACATTCCTGAGTTCTTCAGGAAGCTTGAGTCTGGACCTATCCTTTTAAGGATTTTGAATGGCCCAATGTACCGAGGATTTAGCTTCCCTCGCTTTCCGAATCGAATGACACCTTCACTAGGCGATACTTTTAGCATAACAAGATCTCCAGCTTGGAATTCTAGAGGTTTTCGTCTTACGTTGGCGTAACTTCTTTGTCGATCTCATGTAGCTTGCAAGTGTTGTCGAATTTTCATGATCTTTTTGGTTGTTTCATGAATTATTTCTGGTCCTGTAAGTTGTGTATCTCCAACTTCAGCCCAGCAAACAGGTGATCTACACATTCGACGATAAAGTACTTCGAACGGAGCTGCCTTGATACTGGCATGATAACTGTTATTGTATGAGAATTCCACCAATGGTAAGTGTCTTTCCCATCCTTAGCCAAAATCTATAGCACAAGCCCGAAGCATATCTTCGAGTGTTTGAATGGTTCTTTCACTTTGCCCATCAGTTTCAGGATGATATGCTGTACTCATGTCTAGCTGAGTACCTAGAGCATTTTGCAATGAGTGCCAGAATCTAGAGGTGAAATGACTGTCACGATCCAAAATGATAGATATTGGAACTCCATGTCGTGAGATTACTTCCTTAATGTATAACCAGGTAAGGGTGTCTATGCTTTCTGTTTCTCGAGTAGGAATGAAATGCACAGATTTGGTAAGACGATCGACAATGACCCAAATGGTGTCATGTCCGTTCGGTGTTCTAGGAAGTTTAGTAACAAAATCCATTGTTATTCTCTCCCATTTCCAGATAGGAATCTTTGGTTGTATCAATAAGCCTGATGGCTTTTGACATCTTGTTTTGACTCTAGCATACGTTAAACACTTGCCAACATATTCATCGATGATTGCTTTCATGTTAGGCCATCAATAGAGTTTCTTTAGATCCTGATACATCTTGTCAAAACCCGGGTGAATGGAATATTTTAATTTATGGGACTCATGCATGATTAAGTTTCTCAGATTACCAAAGAGTTGTAACCAACTTCAATTCTTAATACAACGAGTTCCATTGACACGAATTTCAAATGCTTTCTCCATTCCTCAAAGATTTTCAGCTTGCACGTTTTCTTCCTTGAGTGCTTCATTTTAAGCTTCGAGTATTTGAAATGGTAATCTTGAATGAATAGTCATGACTAATGACCTAACACAGAGTGGTTTAACTTGACGAGATTTGATTATTCTCTTTCGACTTAAGGCATCTGCTACGACATTTGCCTTTCCAAGATGATAGCGAATCTTACAATCATAATCCGCGAGTAGTTCTAACCAATGACGTTGTCTCATGTTCAGTTCTTTCTAATTAAGCACATGTTGAAGGCTTTTATGATCAGTGAACACAATACATTTTGTGCCGTATAGATAGTGTCTCCAGATTTTAAGAGTGAACACAACTGCTCCTAATTCGAGATCATGAGTAGTATAGTTTTCTTCTTGAGGTTTGAGTTGTCGAGACGTGTAAGCAATAACTTTTTCTCTTTGCATTAGTACAACTCCCAAACCTTGAATTGATGCATCACAATAGATGACAAAATCATTGTTTCCTTCTGGTAAAGCTAAGATCAGAGCTTCACAAAGTTTCTGCTTAAGTATTTGAAAAGTCGTCTCTTGATCTTCTCCCCAGATAAACTTTTTGCCTTTCTGGGTTAGTAATGTCAAAGACTTTGCAATCTTGGAGAAATCTTTGATGAATCTATGATAATAGCCAGCGAGTCCTAAGAATTGACGTATTTCAGTAGGTGTAGTAGGAGATGACCAACTCTTAACTGCTTCAATCTTGGCAGGATCAACATGAAGTCCTTGGCTATCGATTAAATGGCCAAGAAATTACACGATTCTGATCCAGAAATCACATTTGGAAAACTTAGCATACAATTTCTCCTTTCTGTGTAATTCTAAAATTATCCTCAGTTGATTTGCATGCTTTTATTTGTTACTAGAATAGATGAGAATAGATGAACACTATTACAAATTTATCCAAATATGGTTTACACATACAATTCATAAGATCCATGAATACTGCGGGTGCGTTAGTCAAACCAAATAGCATCACTTGAAACTTATAATGTCCGTCTCTCATTCTGAAAGCAGTCTTAGGAATATCTTCATCTCTTACTCTCAGTTGATGATAACCCGATCTCAAGTCGATTTTTGAGTAAACGCTTGAACAATGAAGTTGATCAAATAAGTCATCGATCTTGGGTAATGGGTAGCGATTCTTTACAGTAAGTTTATTCAACTCACGATAATTGATACACATTCTAAAAGATCCGTCTTTCTTTTTAACAAATAAGACAAAAGCTCCCCAAGGTGATGTACTTGGTCGAATGAAACCCCGGTCTGCTAATTATTGAAGTTGACTTGATAATTCTTGCATTTCTGAAGGCCCTAGTCGATAAGGTGCACGAGCTACAGGTGCTGCTCCTGGAATTAAGTTGATTTGAAATTCTACTTAACGAACTGGGGGTAGGCCAGGTAGTTCTTCTGGAAAAGCATCAGGAAATTCTCTGACTATAGGTATGTCCTCTAGTCGTTTCTCATCTAATTTCTTTTCCATTACTTAGGCTATGAAAACTTGACATCCCCTGGATATATACCTTTTGGTTTTTATACAGGATATGAGGCTTAGTCGAGTTTTACTTCGGTCACCTCGGATAATTAGAGTTTCACCATTGCTTGGAATATAGATAACTTTCGCATCACAAATAATTCTAGCATGATATTTGGATAGCCAATCCATACCAATGACGACGTCAAAACTACCGAGTTTAATCGACATAAGATCAATTTTGAAAGGTTGGTTTAACAAGGTTAGGGTACAACCCTGGATAATGGTATTTGTGCTTATTAAATTTCCATCGGCCATTTCGATGTTATATGTAGTGTCTAGTGTGTTTGACGGAATATTAAGCATAAAAGCAAAAGCTATAGATACAAAACTTTTATCAGCCCCTGAATTGAATAATATTCTAGTTGGACGTTGATTTAAAAGAAACGTACCCGTGACTACATTCGGGTCTTGATGAGCATTCTTATCCCTCAGCAAGTATGCTCTTCCGTTGGCATTGATGTTTGTCTTTGAGCACTGACTTTGGTAATGTCCTTTTTCTCCACAGGCATGACAAATTACAGATACTGGTTGCAGATTACTCCCAGTAGCTGGTCCTTTAATTATGCAATTCTTTGTCAGATGACCTATCTTGTTGCAGACTCGACACTTGATTGTGCAAGGTCCGATGTGATGTAGGGTACATCTTTGACACAAGGGACAGTTTCCAGTATATCCATGGCTCTCAGCAGCATAAGACCGGAAAGTTTCTGGCCTTCTATTTTGTTGTTGACGATAATCATTGGTGCGGTTGCTGCGATTGTTTTGGTAGTTATTGTGGTAGTTATTATTGCTAGTGGTGTTTCTTTTATCTTCAAATTTTTGCTTATGATCGTTGGTTCCTTGTACCGAATTATGCTTTGTTATTTGATCCATCAGTCTCTGAGCTATATTAATAGCTTCTTCTAGAGTTTGAGGTCTCGAAGCAGTAACATTTCCTTCAATACTTCTTGGTAATCCACCCATAAAGGCTTCCATAAGCTTCTTATTGTTTGGTACCATATTTGGGCACAAAACTGCTAATTCTTGAAATCTCCTGACATAAGTTTTGAGATCATTGCCTTTTACACTCATATTGTAAAATTCGTCTTCCATCTTCTTGATCTCAGTTCGGGGACAGTACTTATTTGTCAAGAGCCTTCTCAACTCAGTCCAGGTGATTCTATTGGCTTGCTCTATCCCAATAGGTTGGTCATATGCATTCCACCAAGACAAGGCATCATCAGTTAGAGTACCTGTAGCAAATGCAACTTTGTTCTCTTTAGCACAATTGCTTCAGGGAAATACCGATTCAGTTCTCTCAAACCAGCGGATGAGTCCAACAACCCCTTCCGTACCATTAAAGTATAAAGGTTGACAGGTGATGAATTCTTTGTAGTTTCCTCTTTTTGCTACAGGAGGTCCAGTGTTTCTAGCGGGATTATCAGCTTCTGCCATTGCTGCTGCTTGTGTTTCCAGGGCTGCGGCAACACTATCAGCAACTAATTTTCTTATGGCAGCCTGAGACATAGCTGGTGTTTCAGATGTTGATGACCTTTTGGGAGGCATTCTATCAACATAAGATAACACAGGATTAGAATGATATCGCAAGATAAAATGCTTTAAGATGAAATGCTTAAGATGAAATATTTAAGATAAAATGCTTATTTTTGAACTTTAAGCATTTTAATTGAAGTCGTAAGGATTGGTATTAACTGATATGATTGGAAATGATGAGGAATCGAAGTTATAGATAATAGAAGAAGTAAAACAAATGGGATTGCCATTGTATTAATAACTTGCCTTTGTACTATACATAGTCAAAATTTGACAAGTGTCATTATTTATACCACACATCCCGTGGCTAGGTTTTACTATAACTAACTAGGTTCTATTCTAGTTATCTGATGGTCCTTCTTTGTTGATGGTGAGTTTGTAGATCGCATCCTAAAGATCTTCTTGATTTGTTTGTTGTCGAGCTCATATTTCTTTGATAACATGTTCGAGATTTGAGATTCTGTAATGAGAAAAAGCAATTTTGTTTCCTTGTCCTAATTGATTTCTTTGGAGTTTGTAGATCTGAGAGCGGCTCTTTTGAAGTTCAGCTTTCATTTGGTCGAATTCTTGTTGGATTATTATTCTACTTTTACCTAGTCCTTCTACATCATCTTCTATTCGTTCGATACGATCAAGAGGTAGTTCATCTAGATGATTGAGTATTTCTTCGATCTGTTCTTCGTGTCGTCCTAGAGTTGATTCATGAGAGCTTTCACCTATTTCATAGTTTTGAGAATATGATTGATCTTGTTTTCGTTTCTTTGGTGACAGTAAATCTTTCGAAAGAAAGAATTCTAGAGAATCAAATTGTAAAGATGGAGGTTTAATAATTGGAGGTGGTATGGGTATTGGAGAGGGAGTAAAAGTAGCATAAGCATTCAAGACTTCCATATAAGGGTCGTCATGAAAGAGCGAGAAAGTTAATGAAGCTGGCGGAATTACTTCAGTTGAGTCATTTGAAGTACTAGAATAAGTTTTACTTGGTGAGGCAGGGAAATAGTCTGGAACTACCAGAATGTACTCAGGTAAGTTGGTAGAAAAGGCATCCTTAATATTAGATGTAGGATGATTAGAGGAGGACATCATTCTGTTAACAACCCGTCGTAAATAACATAAGTTATTTATATAGTAGTATAATAGTTACATATTTTTACGTACTATTTGGGAAATGCAGCTGTGGCTCGAAGGATATTCATGGCTAAGTAGAAAAGTAGTTATAGTTAAGGTTTTCAACCTTGTTCTCTATAACCGTGGTTCAGATACCAATCTGTAACACCCCCATTTTTACAATATAGCAGCGAAAGCTAATCTGGGGTATTACATCATACTACAAGAGTAACAATCATATAAAACGACTCATAAAGAGACGTTTTATAAATTTTGTTATCATTCATTATTGATCAGAGTTTTTACAAAAGAGAGGTCCCAAAACCTCAACATAATACATCAAAGTTTGAATGATAACAATACTTAGCCATTCTTCAAGTCCGAGTCACTCCGCGCCATATGTTGCTTTAGTACCTGAGATACATGCTAAAAAGAGTCAACATAAAGGTTGAGTGAAATTCATAGGTTTATAATTAAACAGTTTTGAATACAAGTCATAGTGTAATAATTGTACGAGCATAATTATTATGGAAAACAATGTATTATCAATGTATTATTGCATCTAAGCTCATGGCACTCAAACTGACTGGTGTATATACCCAATGTGTGGTGTATATATAAAGTTAATGGCCCCCGTATAGGTACTTGCCATATACCTATTTGACATTCAAATATAGTGCGTTCGGTTGCTTTCACTAGCATAAACCAAACGGGTCGTCAATTCGGATAGTACTATCCACAATATTTGCGTTTACTCAACCAGTATGTTCGGTTCAAGTAATTAATGGTCCATGATGGTGGGGGTCTTTTGGCATAAAGAGGGACTTAGATATCATTTGCAATAATATGTCAGGATAGCATACATTTAGAAAACACTTGTATTCATGATTTGTAGCATGTATCCCCCTCACGGGTTTTATGAAAACATTTAAAGAGATTGAAAAGTGAGGCTATGAACTCACCTTTATTTGTACAGGGAAATCTGATTGAGTTTGAAAGTATAACGGCTTCAACACGCACCTGAGGTAATATGTCAAGTCTTAGTCTTTGATTGTACTCTATAACTTTGAGAAAGATTAATGATATTTGATTGATTAATTATGGATATAGAGTATCACTGTTCGGGCAATCATAATCCAGAGGCCACGCAGTATTGTTTGAGGAGTCAGGGCACTTTAAATCGTAAACCCAACAAACTCGTCAAAACAAATACCCAAATGGTACCCCTCACATGAATTTCCCTAGTAATGAGATACAATAAGGTTTTATTATTTATAAGATTATATTATTTTTCATAAAATATCAAATTTACACTTTATACCCTTAACTTATAAACATTTGCAAAACTAGTCCTTTTAATATAATAAGCATATAATAAGTAATCCTTTAACTTTAAAACTTGGTAAAACTTACCCTTGAAGTTATAACTTTCATAAAATGTCATTTTCAGCCCTTGTACTTAATTATTTCCAAAATTTACAACTTTTACCCTTTTGCATGAAAATAATTACAAATTAGGTCCTAATTTACATGCAAGCTATATTTAACATTCCAATTGATATTTGCAGGTTATAGATTGTTAATATAAGTTAAAATAAGATGTTTTAATGTAACAAAAGTTTAAATTAATGATTCATCAAGCCAAAAATCGAAACGGGTCGAATTAGGGTTTTTAATCAAAAATGCTTAGGTCTTTATTTCAAATTCTTTCATAAATCAACAAAGTTGTCATATTAACATTATTTAGGATAGATTATAACAAATTTTAACCATTATAACATTTAGATTAAAGAAAAACAAAGAATTAGGGTTTTAGGGTTTGGTTTTGGATCAAAAATGGAAAACGCATAGAATTTTAGATTAAATGCTTAAAAATGAGTTAATGCATGATCATATGGATATAATATGAATGTAGGAGTAGGTATGATCATAATAAACCTGGGTTTGAGCTTGGAGGATCGAAAATGGAGGAAATGGGTCAATTCGGGTTCGCACGCCTAGTTTCTTAATCTCGGGGCTTCAAATCTTCAACACTCCTCTTGATTCTTGTTCTTGGATCTCCTTAGGAACTCAGAGAGTAGATATTACCTACTATGGTGTGTTATATAAAGAAGAAGTAGGGGATGACTTGAAGCAAAGGGTACGAATGGGTTTTTATAGTCCAAGGAGTCTTGGAGGCTAAGGGTAAGTAATGAGGTGTATTGGTTCTGATCTAGCTAAGTTGGAGGAGCTATAGGGGTAATATGGAAGTCTAGGAAAGTAGCTAGGCCATGGTGGAGATGGTTTTGTGGTGTTCTTGGCCGCGACAAACCTTGGAGACCAAGGGGGTTGATGTGGCTTCATTAGGGACCAAGAGATGGTGCAAGGTGTATGGTAAACTGCTACGGAGCATGTGGGTGAGTCACAAGGTGCTTGGTTGCAAAATCTATTTCCAAAATGGGTCAAAATGCAAGAATATGTGCCGCGGGTTCGGTTAGGGCTCATTAGGACTCAATTTGAGTTTTTAGCCTTGAATTTCACGTACATTTATTTAGTAATGGTAGATTAATGTTTGCAGGGCTTATATTAAGGGTTTACATCAGTATTTGGTTTGTGGTTTGGGTTAAAAAGGGTTGAAAACAAGAAAAATATGTCGCGGGTTTGATTTCTTGCTTTCATTTCATGTACATTGATAGTATAAGTGTATATTATTGATCTCAAGACTTGTATTAAGGATTATTAACAAGAATTGATAGGTGGTTTAGATTTAAAATGAGTGAAAACGAGTAAACAGGCCAAAAGTTCTTATTAGGGCATGTTTAGGGTTTCTTGGATTTAATTCGCATATAATTGAAGTAAAATGATGAAATGATGATAGAATAGGATTGGTAATATTGTAAAATAAGTTATTACACCTTATTTGAGTGTTGGTTGAGGTTTACAATGGATAAAAATCAATAAACGGGTCACGGGTTACTATTTAGCTTGGGTTAGGGTTTCTAACTTGGATTTCTTGTAATTGCATGAAATAAGAATGAATATAGGATGTAAATGAAGTGTATTACTTGCTTGTAACTTGTACTTGATAGATTGTACAAGATTACTTAGGAAAACAGAGTTAAAACAGCTATTTTGGATATCATGCATTAATGACTTGTACATTATGCATTAAAGGACTTGTACCTTATTTTAAAAGAAAAGTATACTCATACGATTTGTTATATTATTTGATCTTTAGTAGCTTGTGCATTCTCTTTAGATGTTTACATTGCCCAAAATTAGGGTTTAAGCATAAACGTTAACGGTTTAGGCTTATTTGGTATTATCGTTGTAAAAATTAGGTTAAGTGGATAACATATATGTTAAAATAGATAACATATCATTGACGTGACATGTTATGATATTTGCTTGACATATTCATAGATAATGTGGGTGCGTGTGCTCGTTTACTTTAGAAGTTACTTTGCATATTGAGATAATAGTAACGCAAGTTACGTTGCATTATGAAGCAATAGTGATGCAAGTTACGTTGCATGATAAGAGAATAGTAATGCAAGTTACGTTGCATTATGAGACAATAGTGATGCAAGTTACGTTGCATGATAAGAGAATAGTAATGCAAGTTACATTGCATTATGAGGCAATAGTGATGCAAGTTACGTTGCATGATAAGAGAATAGTAATGCAAGTTACGTTGCATTATGAGGCAATAGTGATGTAAGTTATGTTACATGATAAAAGAATAGTAATGCAAGTCATGTTGCATTATGAGTTTAAGCAAAAATTTCCCCATAAAAAGTGGTTCATATATAATAATAAGATAATTACATTGTTGAAATTTTTAGGTTGTTATACGTGTCCTTGGAGTTTAACTTCATTTCTCCCCAAAAAAGCAAGCTTGCATCATCC
This sequence comes from Tanacetum coccineum, assembly GCA_026074375.1. Lineage (NCBI taxonomy): Eukaryota > Viridiplantae > Streptophyta > Magnoliopsida > Asterales > Asteraceae > Tanacetum > Tanacetum coccineum. The sequence continues at coordinate 117,475 of BQNB010000391.1, read as the reverse complement.
ATAGTGAAGTTAAATGGTCTACTCTAACCCCTTTATGTTCTTGCATCCTCTAGGTAATTGACCTTAGTCTATAGCGGATCCATGGATCAAATTTGAAAGCTTAACCTACAAAATGGTTAGTTTCGTGCAACATATATAAAAAATATGAAAACTATATGATGAAGAAAATGACATCTTCCTTTTGGTCAAAACGCAAAGGATTGTCGAAGAGTAAAAATGATGATGAATGCGTATATGCTCCCCCTTGACGAGTGCTCCCCCTTGTTCGAGGCGTCAAGATTAAAAATCTACAATCAAAAATTAGTGCAAAACTAGATTCGTCCTTGGATGAGTAAAATATATACAGCAAAGTGTATATAAGATGCACTCTATAAATGCTCGATGGAAGCTCCCCCTTGCTCGAGGGCGTCAAGTATGATCCTACAAAACAAAAATTAGTGCAATAATAGGTTTTGTCCTTAGACATATATGTCATATACAACAAAGTGTATAGACGACTCAATATGATTTCTTGACGAATGCTCCCCCTTGCTCGAGGGCGTCAAAATGAACAAAAGGAAATTAATAATTGCAAACATTGTTTGGAGACAAGTATGCCATATACGGCACCGTGTATATGAGTGAACCTAAAAAGAAATTATACGAAAAGAAAAATTTCTTCCGTAGACAAGAATGCCATACACACTAAAGTGTATATTTAAACCTACAAAAAGAAAACTTAGTGTAATATATACTTCGTCTTTCGAGGAAGTCATATATAATAAGATGTATATATGATGCAAAATATAAATGATATAGCCACAAGCATCTCAATTTAGAGAATTGTGATCATATACCAAAACATCTTATGATGTGTAGTCTTCTACTAAGAAGGACATACAACCATAAAGAAAAAATGAGAATATAAAATGATTTTCAAAATAAACACCTAGAAAAACAAATTAGAAGTAAGATAATGTTAAAAAAATATAATCCTACTACTTGCATCATCGTGGTTGGTTTAGGTGGTGACGTTGTTAAGGGTTGTAAGGATGAGAATGAGACACATTTCATTATGAAATTCACTTGGCTTATGACAATATAGACGAAGATGCTTATGAGTGTCAGGTTGAGGTTATGGTGGGAAGTTTCATGGTGAATCTTTTTGAGGAGATGACTTGGTGGATGACTTAAGTTTGATAGAAGTAAAAAGGTTTATCTCTAAACCTTACCTTGATGTATGATGAAGCACAAGAGGTGATAAACAAGATGACTTTGTGAGTTGTGAAAGATGTGGCGGAATATGGTGATGACAATGCAAGCAACTAACAATGTATGCTTAATAATAGACGATGATTATGCATTTATGAGCATGTAATGAGAAATATGGATTAAAGTATGATGAATGTGCGAAAGAGCACAAATTAACTTGATAAAGAAAAATGATCTTTATCGACCTACATAAATCCAAACAAGTTAGTACAAGATAAAAAAGAGAATATCATTTCAAAACATGATAGCTCAAACATTTATACTAACAAATGCGAAAGAAACTCGTTGACGTATTATCATACAAATGACTTAACAAGAAGACACATAGATAGTCATATATACGAACAAATCATGTTCACAAATAGACACATAAATAGAAATACTCTTAAATTAAGAGAAGAGGAGGACATGTGTTGCTTAAAATGTCATAATACATGTTTGAAGAGTATTGGGTAATGCTATGAGTTTTAGACGGACTTAAAAACTAGATAAGTCAAAACCAATTATTGGGAAGCCTTAATACAGGTATAAGCTACCTAATTAAAGTGTTGGACACAAAAGTTAACTACCCCAAATGGCAAAAGTGCCTTCTGTAGAACCGGCCTGCGCGGTTCCATCTGCACAATGGAACCGGCTTTGCTGCAGATGGAACCGGCTCCTGCAGACAAGGTTCCTCAAATCTTAAAAGTCCTAGAAATGTTTCAATTATTTCTAAACCTATTTTTCGCTTGTGATAGTGATTAAATAGAGTTTCTTGATAATGCAAAAGGCTCATGGAAAAGATCCTAACGCTTAGATCCTATGATTTTCTAATATACCAAACGCTCCTAATTCTAGAGGGAAATGACAATCAAGAACCATGAATTGCATAAAAACCAACCAAAAACATAAACGACTTAGTTTACCAACAAACATTCAAAAATTCAAACATAAATGATATGAGAGATAAAAACATTCATACAATAACATGTTCCAAATAGTTCAACCAAACATAAGTTTAATGACATAGATGATTTAAATTAGAATATCGATTGCACTAACAATGACGTAAAAGATAAGGAACAAAGGAAACAAGTAGGCACGAATCCAAAGATGGTGTTTTAGATAATGAACTTGCTTTAAAAGAAAATCATAGATTTCTACATGAATACCAAGAATACTTTGACATAATATAAGTGCACAAGAAGCAAATAATTTATGTAGCAATGACAAATAAGGAACAAGAAGAAAAGATTATGCAAACCATGTTTAAGCATGTATAAATGAGACCATCATACGGATAGATATAAGAAATGCCAACAAGGACACGAACTACCAAACATAGACATATCCATATCAAAGTCATCATGTATCAAAATGACAAATTACGAAATCATACGAGACATCATATGAGAGACAAAATTACTTCAAATGCAAACATCATGCAAGTCATGTTTAAGCCTTAACATTTAGTAGCACGAATACAAGCATAAAAATATTTAAAAATGAAACAAAACCTTTCCTAAGGATTACGCATTTTTAAATTAATCGAATAGTTATCAAACACTAAGATAAATACAAAGAAAATAATCAAATAAGAGTATATAATCAACACATGTATATGCAAAGCAAGATGTCAATATAGACTAAGGAAGGAAAGATCATATTTACAACTAGTAGGGAAAACGTAGCATTAGTGGTGTTTGGGAGATGGAGAACAAGTTGATGAACTAGAGGTTATAGAGGATTGACAAGGATGAAATGGCAATATCAAAATGTGTAGATAATTTTAACGAAGTATTTTTGAAATGCTCCTTTTCCAACAAAACAAAAAATATTTAAAACCTTTGGCGAAAACGCCATGATCAAAAATTGACCTTTTGTTATTATCGTAGTAGTTGACGATAATATATTACAAATCCTTTGAGAATATCTTTACATGAAACTAGACTCGATTATCTTTAAAATGGCGGGTGGCACAACTTCTAATTCCATACGATTGACTTTATACGAAATTCCTAGAATGACTTATTTTTAACAAAACTTGTTGTTTCAATCTTATACATGGCTAAAATGATCGAAACTCGACTTCTATAACTTGACATAACATAAAAACTTCCCGAATTTATTCTTAAAATGTATACTTAAATATCAAAGACACACCTGGTTTAAATGAACCGCGAAATCGTTCTTTATGGGTTTTGCCAAACACTAGTTTTGACCCGTTTTAACCAAAACAATAACTTATTACTTTGACCCGCTTTGAAAAACACTATTAAAACTACAACAAGACATCATTACACTTCATCTTTACTTGAGTATTTCGGATGAAACATTCAAGTTGCCAATCCCACTTTGATGTACATAAATTTGATGACAATATTCGCCAAAACACTTATCTAACATACTTAGTTCTTATTCTCAAGGTTTTATTAAGATATTGAGATTATGCGAGAAGTTGAAATAGCAAATACAAAGAAAGATATGTATGGCTATATGAGGAGCACGAGGCCTAGCAAAAGCTCCATTGAGCGAAAACATGAAATCGACAAATAGCATGGCAAACAAGAACTTATGTTCCAAAAACAAGCAAACGAAAATGCAAGATGTAAACAAGGGAGACAAGTAGCCATATCACACATTATAATCATTATTTCTATTAATATGAGTTACCGAAGCATTTACGAAAATGCATTTTAGACAAAGCTAGGAGTTATCCCAAACACTCCTTTTAGAATCATATAAATACTTTTAAGAGCCTAAATTGAGAAACGAGCGAACGAAAGACATGATAAGGAAGACACATATATTTCACAAATAAACAAGCTTAAATATGATGAGAAATAAGCATATAATCAAGATATATAAACAATGCAAAGAAAAGCAACTAGACATTTAACATATCGTACGAAAAAAAATTCTTTTTGCCTTGTGTTGAATAAGAGGATGTATATCAAGCTTGATTAATGGCCAAAATACTTTAATTTCAAAGAAGGATATATCAATGTTCAAAGAATACCGACTAAAATTGCCCGACTCAAAAGTTTGAGTTTCTATGTTAATACGAAACTTGAAATTTTGGACACTTTGTAGTATTTTACAAATTCGACCTACTTAAACTTATAACCAGTACCTCTAACCTATTTTATTATAAACTAGACTCAATTCTTTTCGAAACGATAGGTGGCACGACTCGTACGGCCTTACGATTAGTATTTTACGGGCTTTTGAAGTTGATCAAAATTTTGAAAAACTTTATGTAGAACCGGGTCTGCCGGTTCCTTTTCAAAAGGGAACCAGCTTTGTTAACAAACAGAACCGGGGGTCTGGACGAATTTTCCAAAAACGCATATTTAGACCCGACGAAAAGGTTTAACACTTAGTAGGTTTTAAGGTACACTTATATAACAAATTTGGATCATTATTCAAGCTTGTATAAGAAAGATATTCAAGAATCAAGACTTTTAAGAATGAAATATTGACATACTTTTCATATTAAGTCCCGTTTTTGGATAATTTGATACATGGATCGTACTCGGTTTTGAAAACCATTTGTTTTGAAAACTAGAGTTACGTGCCTGTGATACCAATTGTGGAAAATGTAGAGGGGGGGAGGGGGTAAATACATTTCCGATTAAAATCTAAAAACTTTCGTATCAAATACCCGATCAAACTCGACGTAATATGAAAAGTACCAAAAATAGTCTATGACTATATGAATAATGGAAAACATAGAATTAGCAAGTTGTCACAACACAAGCATAAATATCTAGCCACAACATAAGCATAATTAACAAGTAATGAAATAGCGATATGTAAAAGAGAAAGCAAACCGAACACGATGATTTATAGTGGTTCGGTCACGGAGCTCCTCTCCACCCTACTCCACTCCCCGAGTACCCAACTCGAGAGTTACTTCACTAGATCAACATGCTCCCTTCTCGGTGAAGAAAACCTTACACAACGTCGCTTACACTTTTTCTGGTACAAAGCTAAATACCGAGTCCTAACAAGGGTAGAACCAACCCATCGTCGCCTACACTTTATCCGGTACAAAGCTAAATACCGAGTCCTTCTTTGGGTATAACTAAGCCCATTATGTTTTGTGGCCCAACATAACAAACCTTGTGTTTTATGGCACAAACACATAAACCATCTAATCTAAATCAAATGATACAAAGAGATGATACAAATGGGTGTACAATGATGATCCTAAACAAATGTGTCTAATGGATGAGAAAGCCCGAACCAAGCATCAAGATCACAAAGCATGATGAGGTTAGTCTTTAATGATGGAAGATCACAAGTTTCCCAAGCTTGTTGAGGTAGATCTTCATGTGTTTAAAAGTTTATAGTGGATGTAGATTGCAAGATCTCGAAGCTTGCTTTGGAGGATCATTTTAGGTGTATGCTTATAACAAAATGAAAGTTAGATGCATTATGATCATGGGGTTTTATAGATGCATTCCTACAGATCTAGATGTGTGTAAAATGGTGGATAAAGTGTGTTTTAAGTGATGAAAAACGGATTGAAAATGCTCCTCTATTTATAGGCAAAAGCTGAATGGAACCGGCTACTGTTCACAATGGAACCGGCTTTGTAAATCAAAGGGAACTGGCGACGCTCCAATGGAACCGGCTACTGTTCACCAAATCCAAAAAATCTATTGTAATCTTTGAGAGATTTTTCAAGACTTAGATGATGTAATGCATGATGTAAAAAAATATTTTCTATTTTATTTTTCTTTAGTTAACTTTGTATATTTTACAAAATAAAGTGTGCAAGTTAACTATTGTATACTTGCTAAAATGTTTGTATAAAAAATACTTGTAAATGCAAATTGTGAAATGAGGTTTGATCATAATGCAACATAACAAACATATACGAACCTGTGTTGTAACATACGAGGACTTGAGACGTCAAGATGTGTTGATATATGTTGAGACAAAATATGATTACGAGCAACTTGTACACTTTACGTTTAAGTATTACAAATTACATGTTTGTCATCATCAAAACAAACGAGAATGTGTAGATTAAATATCATAATATTTGCACTAACACTCACGAATAATGTCTAAGCAAGCAGAGCGTTTAGACAAAGAACTTAGAGAATTAAGAGCACTGTTTTCACCATAAATAGCTTTTATGAATCTCGTCCATAGACAAGAACGATGAGGAAAAAATGGCCAAACCTATTTAAAGAGAAGAGCTTGATTAAGAGCATAGAAACTAGAAACTCCGAGACTACCGTATTTCTTGGAAGCTAAGACCTTATTCCAATTAATCCAAGCCATTTTTCTTTCCGACCCGTCTACTCCATCAAAAAAGTTTCTTCTAATCGATTCCAAAAGCTTTAACACTCCCGAAGGAACTTTAAAGATAGACATATGGTATAAAGGAATGGATGTTAGAACCGATTTAATTAAAGTAAGTCGACCACCTATTGAAAAGGTTTTAAGCTTCCATTTGGATAAGCGTGCGGACACTTTAGCTACCACGTCATCCCAAGATATTATTCTGTACATCGCACCTCCAACCTTAATTCCTAAATGAACAAAAGGAGTGGTAAAAATCGAACAACCCATAGTTGTGGCTGCTGCTCCAACTTCTTATGGACGAGTGCCAATTCCCATAAGTTTACTTTTATGAACATTTATTTTCAGACCTGAAGCCAAGTGGAAACACTTCAAGACATTAACAATGGTGCGTATATTCAAGGAGTCCCATTTACCAACGAAGATAGCATCATCCGCAAAATAAAAGGTGAGAAAGTGACAATGATCTATCAATAGGAATACCTGAGAACAAACCTGCATTCTTAACTTTAGAAAAATAAAAATGCAAACTTTCCATTATCAAGATAAATAGAAAGAGAGATAAAGGATCCCCTTGTTTCAAACCCTTGTGAAATTGGAATTCTGATGTAGGGCTTCCATTGACGAGAACCGATCCCATGGCAGAGTTGAGACAACCATTTATCCAACCACACCACTTATCTCCAAAACCAAACATCTTTAAAATATCTTGTAAGTAATCCTACCGAATAGAGTCGAATGCCTTTTCAAAATCAACTTTAAAGACCATAGCTTTAAACTTCTTATGTTTACACCACGAAAGAAGTTCATTAAGAATAAATGGGCCGTCAAGAATTTGGCGGATGGAAACAAAAGCTTATTGGACATCACTAATAAGACCCGAGATAACAACGCTAAGTCTATTAGCTAAAATCTTGGCAATAATTTTATAAAGGCTTCTAATCAAACTTATAGGACGATAATCTTTGACGACTTTTGCATCATGAATCTTATGGATTAAAGCAATGAAAGAAGAATTACATCCTGGGGAAAGGTACCTGAAGTAAAAAATTCTTTAACGGCTGCCACGATATCATGTTCTAAAAGCTTCCAATATCTACAAAAGAACTCAAAAGTGAAGCCGTCAGGACCAAGGGATTTATTCGTTCCACAATCCCAAACCGCACTCTTTATCTCCTCATTAGAGACATTTCGTTCGAGATCAACTTGTTGCTCCAATGATAACCTGTTAGTGAATTGATCAGCGAAGCAAATACGAGGGGAGACGGGCGAGGAGAACTGAGTAGAAAAGTATTTTAGGAACACACTTTTCACAACCAACGGATCAACGATCCACTCGCCATCAACAAGGGTCCCACGAATAGCTAATTGAGAACGTTTACTATTGAGAATACCATGAAAGAACTTTGTATTCTCATCACCTTCTATAGCCCAACGAACTTTAGATTTCTGAGCCGCTTCCAATGAGTCAATAGAATTAATGTCGTTGAGTTCTCTTAACAATAAAGATCTATTGGATAAAATCTCTTCATTACTACCACCTTGGTCAAGAATTTTGTCGATATCAGAAAGTTTGGATTGAATGGAGATCTTCGCCTTATAAGAGTTTTTCTTAGCATTTTTGGTCCATTGTTTAATGATAATTTTGAGAGCTTGAAGTTTCTTCTTTAAATTAATCATATCATTCGAGTCAACAGTGGCTAAGCTCTTCCATGTATCCTCTATCATTTTGTCAAAACCATCCAAGTTAAACCAAGAGTGAAAAAATCTAAATGGAGTAGGACCATAATCAATGCTTAATTCTCGCATGAGAATAGGATGATGATCCGATAGATTTCTATCCAAGCAAAGAATAAGCCTTTAGTAACTAGAAATCTAGCCAATTTACTCATCTTATTGGCAGTCTTGTGGGCCCTAATGTAAGCATAACCATCAAGAGAAAGGTCAATGAGGCTTGCTAAGGAAATAAAACTATTGAAAGCTTTAGCACCTTGAACATTGAAAATCGAACCATATCTTTCCTATTCCGTTCTTACTTTATTAAAATCCCGCATAATCACACAATCTCCATCCCATCTGTCTATTAGATGAAAGATGTAATCCCATAACACCTTCTTTTCTGTTAGATCTTGGGGAGCATAAACAGAAATGATAAAGAGTTTAGAAGACGAAGGAATCCAAGTACCCATAACAGCCAAGAAATTATCATACGAGGTAACGTTATCTTTGACAAACAAAGTTGACTCCCAAACACATAAAATACCCCCTGAGTTACCTAAATAAGAACTAAGAGCATAATCAAAAGAAAAATTACCCTAGAACGTCTTAATTGGATATTTTTTTAGTGCTTACCCCTAAAAAATATCCAATTAATAATTAGGTACAAGCAGGCTATATAATTATAACTTTTTCTAATAAAATTCAAGTTTCTTACATATATGTTTTTCTTATATTTTTAAGGTTTATGTAGTTAAACGTGTTGACGGGTTAATATGTCTAACACTTACCTAACACGAACCTAGACAGGTTCACATGCCTTTAACCCTTGCACGTTTATTTCAGTGTATCTTTCGGGTAAGGGTGGAAACGAGCCTAGCCGAGCGCGAGCCTGCCAGAGCTTGAGCTCGACTCGTTTATATATATAAAACTCGAGCTCGTGCTCGAGCTCGTTTCGAGCCTCATATTTTGAGCTCGAGCTTGGCTCGTGAAAATTTTCACAGGCTCGAGCTCGGCTCAGGCTCGATTAATAACAAAACTTGAATGAAGCTCGGCTCGTTAATCACAGTAGGCTCGACCTCGTTTACTTATTTTAAGCTCGTTTATACATAGTTATACATATAGACGATATATATACGTATATATTTTTAGGGCTTGTTTAGGCTCGCGAGCTTACTCGATTTTTTTTATAAAGCTCGGGCTCGAGCTCGATTATTAAATGAGCCTAAGCTTAGGCTCGAGCTAGGGCTTGAGCTCGTTTAGGCTTGGCTCGTTCGAGCTTTTTACCGATCTGATCTTGAGCTTTTCACGAGCGGCTCGGCTCGTTTTCACCCCTACTTTCGGGTCCTGTCTGATGTAGGGTCATGCCTTTAACCCTTGCCCGTTTATTTCAATGTAACTTTCGGGTCATGTTTGATGTAGTGTCCGAAATTGATGTCAATAACCAAAAGAATTATAAGTCAACTTACAATAATATGTACTTAGAGTAGGGAGTATCATGGCAAGCCATACCTCTTCATTTGGGCCCCACAGCCTGCCACATTAGCATCTCATTCTCACTCAAAAATACCACTTCACTCATAACACACCCCTATCTTCTCACTTGGGCCTCACCATCCATAATTTTATTTTATTTTTCTATTTTTTCACACAAACATAATTTATTTCATTAAAAATAAAAATACAATAAATAAACATAAAACATACTAAACATAAAATAAAAATACGAAACATAAACATAAAACATACGAAACATAAACGATACAAAACATAAAAACATAAAACTACGGGGCTGCGTTGGGGTTTGCGTTGGGATATTTCCTCATTATTTCAGCTTGTTTCATCTCAATGATGGCTCGTTTTGCTGGCGGCAACGAGGAAGGATCGATCATGAGAAACTCCAGCTTTCTACACTGCACCATACCTAGTTCTTTTTCTTTCTTCGCCTTGTATGCTTCTTCAGCAGCATCACATTTACGTCTATAATCCTGAGAAACAAGTGACGATACATACTCCGATTGACTCCCCCCGGTGCTTCCCCCGGCGCTTGTCGTTTCAACCGATTTTTGCTTTTTCTTAGCCCGTTGTTTGCCGGAGGGACGCTCTCTTGGATCAGGACCAAACAACTCTTGGAGATTATCTGCATCAATTGGCTCCACCGCATTTCATTTGGGGTAATTTTTCAAAATATTCCACACGTGAGGGTATAGAAATTTTTAACCATATCGGTCGATATAAGCCGTCTTTGCATTCTCGACCAAGTCAACATCACTTTCTCTGCTTTTACGATTTAGATGCTTCTAAATACCGTTAAACCGTTGGCAATCACTGTGCATCCTGGTCCATTTTCCCGTCATCATATTTTTGGTACGAGGAGGAGCTGTTGTTCGCGAGTTGAAATCGCTCATAATCAGGTTCCAATAGATGTCTTCGTGTTGGTCTTTTCCGATATTCGCGTCCTGCGAGTGCTCGATCCAAGACTCGGCTAGCAAGATTTTTTCGTTGTTACTCCAACGGGTAATCGATCGCCTTGATGCCATTTCATCATCTTCATCGTCCTCGTCCAAATCGACAACGGGTTGTTTCCCCGTCCTTTTCTGTTTACGCTTAGCTTCACGGGGTTCTTTGGTTTGTGGTACTTTGAATTGTGGTTGTGATGATGGTTGTGGAAAATATTGTGGTTGTGATGGTTGTTGTGAAAAATATTGCGGTTGTGATGATTGTTGTGAAAAAAATTGTGGTTGCGTATTTCTTGGATTCGTGTAACTTTGGAAGCCGTATTGTTGATTTTGATGATACGCCAATTGTGAGTGATAAGCTTGATAGGGGGTGACATTTGCGTTCCAAAAGGGGGATACAGTTGCGACGAATTTGAGTTTTGGGAACCTGGGGTAGACGGATTCAATTGGTTCGAAGAAGACGAGTATTGTTGCGGGTTGGAGTTAAGAAGATGGGTAAAATAACCCGGTGTTGGTTCATTTGGTGGTTGAGACATTTTTTTTGATGAGAAGAATATATGTTGAGAGTAATAAGAAGTTTAGCCGTTGTGTTTTTTTCCAACGGTTATATTCTTATTCCATTTGTCCTTATCTACGTCGTGGCTATGGCGAGTTTGCTAGTTTTTGGCCATGGCGAGCGATGGTAGTATGGTGGCGAGCGCTGTGGCGAGGCCACGTAGGCTGTGGCGAGCCCAGCTCGTTGCCACACTCCCTACTCTTAGTAGCTTGAAGAGATCAAGAAAAATTGAAATTTCCCATTAGCCAACACGCAATAACGACATACCATTTAGATTAAAAAGTAGTTCATGCCATAAAATAGCAAATACTTAATTCATAGTGTCATTTTGGTACGTAGAATCCCAAATATATCGTTAAATGTCACAAACTTTTATAAACTGTTAATTTTTATTTAAAAATTAAAAATTTAAAGGAAAAAAGAAAGGAGGTAGAAGACAAGGGTACATCAGTCATTTCACTTTGTCCAAGGCGAAAACAGATCCACGGTTTCCCTACAATGACACCGCATGCACATTCCAAACCACACAGACGAAATGTGCAATTTGGTCAAACCACAATGACGATTTTTACTATTGATTAGAAAAACTTCTACACATCTTCTTGAGTTACTTGCTCTGGCTTATTTTCTTTCTAACGATCATACGCAATCCATCATAGTTGTTGACTAGATGAAAAGAAGACGTTTTAACAAATGTTTTTTTTATTTATGCTTCATTTCAAAACAACTTTAGTTTTCTTGTGTTTTGAAAATCACACAGAATCAGACGGTTGCTCAGAACCGGCTACTTGAACCGGAAAAAATAAAAAACCGTGTGAAAACCCAGTATGGTTTCTAGTTCGAATTCTCAAAAGGGATTCCTTTATCACTTTGTAATTTATCTAGTATAGTAGTAAATGTAACACATTGGATTAGTTACGTTATTATTACTATTACTAATAGGGCTAATGACTTGAAAATGTATCCAACTTGGCATTTTTTGTTATTGTATGTAGCCATCTTTTTTTTTTGTTATTGTATGTATCCAACTTGAAAATTCGACCTATTATATGTAGTCTGTTACCTCTCATTTGCAACGTTAGTCCATTTAACTAACGAACAGTTGCTACGTTAGTCCTTTATGCTAACGATTGTTTGCAATTAACTCAAAATTCAGTTATGTTACAAAAATATATTTTCAAGTTATTTTAAAATTTATACACATTTTATACATGGTTTATACACTTTTTTTTTATTTCGGTTTCAGTTTACGAGCAATAATAAAAAGAATTAAAAAAAATTAATAAATTTAAATTTTTTTTATTATTGCTCGTAAACAGAAACCGAAATAAAAAAAATTAATAATTTTTAATTTTTTTATTATTGCTTGTAAACTGAAACCGAAATTAAAAAAATTTAATTTTAAATTTTTTTTTATTATTGCTCGTAAACTGAAACCGAAATTAAAAAATTTAATAAATTAAATTTTTTTTTATTATTACTCGTAAACTGAAACCGAAATTAAAAAAAATTAATAATTTTTTTAATTTTTTTTATTATCGCTCGTAAACTGAAACCGAAATAAATTTTTTTTTTATTTTTTATTATTGCTCGTAAACTGAAACCGATATAAAAAAAATTTAAATTTTTTAATTTTTTTTAATTATTGCTCTTAAACTTAAACCGAAATAAAAAATATAATTTTTAATTTTTTTTTTATTATTGCTCGTAAACTGAAACCGAAATTAAAAAAATTTAATAAATTTTAATTTTTTTATTATTATTATTGCTCGTAAACTGAAACCGAAATAAAAAAAATTAATAATTTTTTTAATTTTTTTATTATCGCTCGTAAACTGAAACCGAAATAAAAAAAAATTTAAATTTTTTTATTTTTTTATTATTGCTCGTAAATGAAACCGATATAAAAAAATTTAAATTTTTTTTTTTAATTATTGCTCTTAAACTTAAACCGAAATAAAAAATATAATTAATTTTTTTTTATTATTGCTCGTAAACTGAAACCGAAATAAAAAAAATTTAAATTTTTTTATTATTTTTATTATTGCTCGTAAACTGAAACCTATATAAAAAAAATTTAATTTTTAAATTTTGTTTTTAACTATTGCTTTTAAACTTAAATCGAAATAAAAAAATAATTTTTACATTTTTTTTATTATTGCTCGTAAACTGAAACCGAAAAAAAATAAAATAAATGGACTAACGTTACAACTGTTCGTTAGTTAAATGGACTAACGTTGTAAATGAGAGGTAACAGACTACATATAATAGGATGAATTTTCAAGTTGGATACATACAATAAAAAAAAAAAATGACTACATACAATAACAAAAAATGACAAGTTGGATACATTTTCAAGTCATTAGCCCTTACTAATAATATACAACCCAAATTTACTATTCATAAGAGTTACCTAAAAGTATTTTATTTATATGTGATTCCTTGTTAAGAAATAAACAAATGTGCAACTTGGTGCAGTGGTTGAATTTGCCCAAACCTTGGTTCAAGTTCATACTTGTACATTTTCCGCTTTTTAAAATTTCCACTAACACTAAGTTAGCAGTTTACTTCTATAACTTTATAACTTTATGTTTAAACAAAGTGCTAAATAATATGGTTTCTTATATAGTTTATATGCTACTTGAACTTTAACATATTTGTTAACAGCCTAAAGTACTCTTTTAATTTACGGATTAAGATTTTGGTAATAGTCTTATGTGCTTTTTCGGTTGCGCTCCTAAAAATATTTTAACCAAATTACCGAAGTCTATCAAACATTATTATACTTCACAACCTTATTTGAGATATAACTGCATTAAGGAATCGTGCCCGTAACAACTTATCGGTGAAAAAAAACTGCCGGGAACTTAACGTAAAAAAACGGTACGAAAAACCACTAAAAAAACTGACCCCAAAACGTAAAAAAATGACAAACCAAAAAAAACGTAAATGAAACATGATGAAACGTTAAATATACTGAACGGGAAAAAACACGTTTTATTATTCAATATTTTTAAAAACGGCAGAAAAACGTAAAAAACGGGAACAAGACGGTAAAATAACGGGATGAAATATATAAATTAACGGAAATTTATGTTTTGAAACGTAAAAAAACAGACGAAAAGTAAAAAAAAAAAAAAATAAAAAAAAAACAAAAAACAAGACGAAAAAACGGTTTAAAAAATAACTGCGAAAAACGTAAACAAAAAAAAAAAGAAAAAAAAAAGCCGACAAAACGTAAAAAAAAAACAGACGCGAATAAGTAAAAATAACTGACGAAAAAACGTGTTAAAAAACGGACGAAAATGTAAAAAACAAAAAAAAAATAAGAAAAAAAAATATATGGATAACGAAAAACGTGGTAAAAAAACAAAAAAAACGTAAAATAAAAAAAAAAAAAAAAAAAAAAAAAAAAAAAAATTAGTCGAAAACTGATAAAACAGCGAGTCGCAAACGGTAAAAAATATATAAAAAAAAAAAAAAAAACTATAAAAAAAAAAAAAAAAAAAAATAAAAAAAATAAATAAAAATAAATAAAAATATATCTAATTAATAAGAATAATAAAAATTAAAAAAATAATAAACCTAAAAAAAATAATAGTAAAAATATTAATAATTAAAAAAGTTTATAAAAAAATAAAAAAAAAATAAAATATAAAAGAATAAAAAAAAATAAATAAAAAAAAAATTCTTATATAAATAATATATATTATTATAATAATAATTAATAATTAATTATAAAGAAATACATAAATATTATTCTATAAATAAATAATATATAATATTATAAAATTTAATAATATAAAATATCTAAATTTAATATTAAAATATAATATATATTAATTTTAATTGATTTTTTAATATATAATAAAAATCTAATTAAAAAAATAATAAAAATATATAAATATTATAATAAAAAAAAAAATATAAAATAAATAACTAAAAAAAAAAAAAAATTAATAAAAATAAAATAAAAAAAAAATTAAAAAAAAAAATAAAACTATAAAAAAAAAAAATAAAATAAATATAACATAAAAAAAATAATATATACATAAATAAAATACAAAATTAAAAAAAAAACATAAAAACTAAAATAAAAAAAATAAAAATATTTAAAAAATAAAAAAAATAAAAAAACAATTAAATAAAAAAATAAAATTATAAATAAAAAAAAAAAAAAAAAAAATAATTAAATCTATTTACAAATAAAAAATAAAAAAAAAAAAAAAAAAAGATAAAAAAAATAAAAATAAAAATAAAAAAAAAAATAAAAAAAAAAAAAAAAAAAAAGAAAATTAATAATAAAAAAAAACAAAAAAAAAAAAAAAAATAAAAAAAAAAAAAATAAAATAATAAAAAAATAAACAAAAAAAAATAAAAAATAAAAAATAAAAAAAAATAAAAAAAAAAAAAAAAAACAAAAAAAAAAAAAAAAAAAAAAAAAAAAAAAAAAAATAATAAAAAAAACAAAAAAAAAAAAAAAAAAAAAAAAGACGGAAAACATAAAAAAACGGACGGAAAAAATGTGTAAAAAAATTAGACCACGGAACACGTAAAAAAAATACGGAAAATAATAAAAAGCGTTAAAAAATGACGAATACGTATAAAAAACGATCGATAACGTTAAAAAAACTGATAATATGAAAACGTAAAAAACTGACGACAGCTTCAGCGTAAAAAAGGAATGACCAATGACATCGTATAAAAAAAAAGACGAAAACGGGAAATACATGGCACGGAAAACCGTTTAAAAAAGGGAACGAAAACGTTTTTAATAAAAAACTGACGAAAACGTACATTAACGGAGGAAACAGTTAAAAAAAGACGAAAACGTAAAAAACAGACCAAAACGTAAATAATGACACGTAAACGTTAAAAACGGTCGAAAACGTTAAAAAAACGACGAAGACGTAAAAAACTGACGAAATCGTATAAAAAAGTATTAGAACGTAAAAAACGTAATGAAACATAAAAAATCGTACAATAATGCAAAAAAAATCAATTAATTGAATGTGGCAAGATTTGATAACTCTACAAATAATGAGGGAGTGATTAGTGTGAGTTTTAGTAATTTACACTTTTGGTCCCTCCATGTTTTTTTTAATCTTAAATATTGTCTTTTTAATCTAGTGGAATAGATGGTCTAGATTTGTCCTTGGTTTGCAAGGATAAATAGTATGCAAAATAATACCTCTCATAACTATTAATCCTTTCCTATATTTTAAAACCCCAGTTATATATCTTTCTTATTTCAAAGTTCAGACAAACCCTAGTTCATCTTATTTTTACGCACTTGATTTACATTGATTATTCTAAAGTTTGAATCTTTTTTTAGTTTCTTGAACTTTTACAAGCGTCGTCGTTTGTAAGTTGAGTCTTTTTTGTGCAGTGTAGATGGGAAAATCTACTGTTTCTGTGATGCTTTATTTGACCTTGTTGGTTTGTGTTTTCAAGTATGTTTTTGTAAAAGATACAAACCTTAATTTAACACCAAGGAATACCACAGTTGACATACTTATTTAATTTAGCACCTTCTTATTAGGATTTTATCTTAGAGAAGTTATGATCTTGTGTTTTTCTGGAGAAGTAACAAAAAAATAACGTTGCTATCAATTCCTAAAATATTTTAAAAGAATATTTACAATTTACAATATATACCGAATTTTAGATATTGGAGATTAGGAGTAATTAATTTTTGTATGACTTTATATATTTTAACTTGGAAGATATAATTAAAAAAATTAGCTAGTCTAGTGGTTATGTGGTTTCTTAATATCACAAAGGTATTAGGTTCAAATCTTGTTAGTGACAGATTATTTAAAACGAAATTTACAAAAAAAAAACACGAAATTCACAAAAAAAATTGATGACATGGCTTGTGTTATGACGTGACATTAAATTAGTTCGTTTAAGAAAATTTAACATTAAACCCTTTAATATGTAATGTACATAATAATTAAAAAAAGTCAAAAAGTCAATAAAGGGGGCCTGTTTAGGCTTGTGGTTTGGCCGGCCTACGCCAAGAGAAAAGGAGGGTCGGCTTTTGTTAACTTTTGCTCCAATATTACCAAGTTTATGATACCATAATCCTAAATGTATTGAAGTTTATGAAGTTTATATTGTATGTTTTTACATGTTGCTACATAGCATGATATCATTGAGCCTATAACATTCATCGTTCCTATTGCTATCCCAAACATCGGACATATTAAAATTAAAATAAAAACAGCTAGGTGCTTTTGGTAAATCATGGTCAAATCACTCAAGACTCGTAAAGCAACTTTTTTTCTTAATTGATTTGTAAAGATAAAGCTTGCACATTTGTATGAGTAAATATGACTATAATGTCACATATGAAGGCATGAAGCTCCTTTAGTCCAGTAGCAAGTAACAAAGACCAGGACTTGTGTATGACGCTACTTAACCATGATTCATTCGATCATTAAAATGCTTGGTCAAGCGCTCATGATACCAGAAACTTACTTTACAATGCTCGCATACTTAATCATAATCATCCTGGTCAATATAAGGGGATGATACACGTGCAGTTCACACCTGTTCTTGATCGGTCAACACCTGTTCCTTTACCACATCTAGGCTTCTGTCTATTGGCCAAATTCTAGATAATAAAAAGGTAGGATCAATTCAGTTTGCTACGTTACTTTTCTAAAAGAAATTGAAGATATATAAGAAGGTAGTAGCTAGATAATCGCACATAAATTACAGAAGAAAGGTGACAGACGGTCTGGGGTGGATTTCAACAGCTAGGTTCTCAAAAAAAGTAAACCCTCCCAAGCAGATTACCTATTTTATCATCTTCAATTTTAGCTTGCACCCTGTTAAGTACTCCTTCCAATTCAGGGTAATTATATCATCAAACGGTCCACCAGCATAAAAGAATCAATTTAGCTTAATACAACTGTGATAACCAAATGGTGGAACTGAGTCGCAGCTACACCTTCTTTTCCACATTGTCAACAGGTCAACTCATGGCAAAGAAAATCATAGTTGATTATCATTAAATTGATCGTAATCCTAGGACCAAGCCATCATAAAAAGAAACATAGGATGAAGTGTAAAACTACCTCTAATAGATGCTCATGCAAGACAACAGGATGTTGAACGGATTGAACATAGTGGATGCCAGTGTTCAGAGGGGTCTCGGAAGGGTGTGCAAGAGGTGCAGTCGCACAGGGCCTCCACTTAAACAGGGACACATTTTTATTAGTTTTACATATAAATACGTATAATATTAAACATATATGAGGCATATAGTATAAGTCTATGCACAACTTCTCTTTAAATTACAAATGTAATGGGCCTCTTTGTTGCTATTGCCTAGGGCCACCAAAAATTACGAGACGGCTCTGCCAGTGTTCTCTTCCAACATCTTCAAAGCATTTGAGTGAAGATACAGAAAAGAATGTTCTTTTGATTACCCCGTGTCTGTGGTGACGCCCATAAGAAAAACAGCTAATAGGGGTACAGACCACAAGCTGAATCACATAATACTCTAATCCATCAACTAAAGTAATGTTCGTGACACGCATAAAACAAACATAATAAAGGCGAAAAGATCCGCAAATCTAAGGCTCTAGAATCCTTCCCCTTAGTACTTTTGTTCTAGGTATTTTTAAGCTAATTACATAACAATATTTGTTATAATTTCCGCTATTTCTTAAAAACAATGGACGTGCTGCGTATGGTTCACCACACATGGAACATCGCACCATCAGGGCTTGTATGCTTCATGGACGATGAAACCAATAAAGAAATGTACATTTGTAATCCCATAACTTGGGAATACGAAACTCTCAGTACCCCCACCAAGTCCAGGTTTCCTAGTGTACAGTGCCTTGGCGTTCTCTGTTGACCATTCAAAGTCAAAATACACCATCTATGTCATTCGGTCAATGCAAGCTTATGAAGATTTCTTTTTATGGAACGTTTCTATTCACATATACAATTCAATAGAAAAGACACGGTAAGGGTGGAGACCAGGGGACGTTAGTGCCATATGTAATAATGTTTTGTACATTTTGGTCTTCTGTACACGCCCAAACAAACATCAGAACTTTCATGGGTTGATAAGTTACAATCTTGATGATACTGAAGCTTCAGTAGGGGTTTTAAGGGACGAATCAGTGATTCCAGAACCATGTGCGCTTACTTGCGGGAGGCTAATGGAAGACCAAAGAAAGTTAGTGCTTGTTGGAGGTATGGGAAGACCTGACAGACCAGGGGTAATAAAGGGAATTGGTATCTGGGTTCTTGACGGAAAGGAGTGGACTGAAATAATCAGAATGCCCCACAAGTATGCTCATGGGTTTGGGGAATTGGATGATGTATTTGCTAGCAGCGGGGGTGGTGATCTGATATATATCCAAGGTTATGGAGGAACATCTTTGCTTGTATATGATATGAGTATGAGACAGTGGTCCTGCCATCCTGGTCTCAAAGCCTTGACGATATATTTAAAAGCACACATGTGTAAACAAAACCAACCTTGAGTTTAAAAATGATGCGACACGTATTAAGATCCCAAATGAGTATCTCACCCTGATTGTCGCATGAACATAAGATATGTGAATCCAGGAGTTTGGCACAATTGGTGAGATTCTAGGATTGTCAAAGGAAAATGGAGAAGACATAAAAGAATGCTACATTAAATACCTGGATGTTTTCACATCTTACTACAAAACTGCAAGGGTACCACAACAAGAATACAAGGCTATTCTTAAGAAGTCTACAAAGAAAGTAGAGGAAGACAAAGACAGAGATTGTCTTATGTCTCACCAATGGGATTTTGGTGAGACTTGTGCACCCACAGCAAACATAGCAGTTCAAAAGGGAAAAGAAAAATTGGAGCATTTTGGAGTCAAGTTAGAAGACACAGAAGATGGAGAAGACAATCAACCACAACCAATTTCATCACACTACACAAGAAACCAGAACCTACAAGGAAAGATCATAGGACCATCAACCTCAAGAAAATCAGACATTGGAGATTCAGGAAGCAATACAAGTGATGACTTCACCATCATCACTTGAAATCAAAGCAAGGAACAAGTATTGAAGGATTATGATCTTAAGGAGGAGACTGTTGGAAATTAAGATCATAAAACCTTCATTTATAATATTAGACTATGTAATAAACCTTAGTATGTGTTTATAATTCATGCAGGCATGATGTACATACAATAAAAAGGTCTGCACGAATTCTAGAATGGGTCACATGTCTAAATTCGACCCATAAGACAGTTATTTTAGTTTAGTTAGTTATATTACAGTTATAAATGAAAAGGCATGTCTTTTGGTGAACCATCACAACCCCTCATCAGTCCTTTTCACAATGTATATATAGCTTGTATTATCAAACAGTTCATTCATTAAAAGTAATATAAAGTATCAAGTATTTTATTCTGTCCATTCTATTTTTACCCATTTTGCATAGTGCATATAATACACTATCCCAAACACCCCTTTTAGAATCTCAAACCATGGTAAATACTAATTCCTTCATATAGGGACATTGGTCTAACACAAACACAGGCTTAGGCCAAAACAATAATGGATGCACGTAATTGTTGTTTAACTAAGCTAGACTGAGGATCATTTGTAAGATGCTGGATTGGTGATGATGTTTTTGTGTTGCCCGCACTTAATTGCTGTAGGTGATGAGTACTTGAGTTAGTATGCTAATGAATAATACAATAATAACAAATTTAAGACCAATTCTTGGAGCACAAGGCATTCATGTAACTGATAATAATATGACATATAAAAAGAAAATCTCATTACGTACGTACCGCAGATCCACTAACACCTCGACTGTTTGTTTGGATTCGAGGGCGCTTTGCAGTTGGGAAACCCGATAATCCATCAGTTTTATCTGTCAAAGAGAACTTCACATAATTAAAATCATACATACAACATCGATTGGTCATCCAAATTAAGCATTTTTACAAGGCAATTATAACATGCACGTTAGAGATTTTCTTAGTTATTAGTAAAGCTTAGCTACACTATGTAATTGTTTCTTTTGCTTCAAGCTTCTTGCTAGAGCTTGTAATACGTACAATCCGTCGTTCAAAAACAAAAAACTACATTATTCTTGTATCGGTTAATGATTAGAATAACATAATACGATTACCTAAACTTCTTAAGCTCATCGTTTTATGATGTTGGTTTGCAAAGGGTTTCGGTTAGGGTTTGAAGAGAAAGAAATCGCCAGTGTCAACCATACAATAGATCGAACATATATATAGGACCTAGATAAAAGGGGAATTTATGTAAATATTCAATTTTGCATCTTTACCTCAAGAAAATAAAGAAAAAGGTTATAAATTAAGTCTTTTTGCATACAAAGTAGTCAACACGTTCTGATAATTTTATCAAGTGTTGAAATTTGCAAAATTGGGCTTTCAAAAATCAAAATCGGTCAGGCCATTAGAGGTCATCACCAAACTAATCTCCCATGAATGATTTTCATCTCCAACTTAAATTTCCTTAAAACTGATGATGATTTGGATTTTGTTTTTCGTAACTTTTTGTCCTTCATTCAGCCTTCAAGGCCGAATCTTTTGATACGATCGATACTTTCCAGGTTCATTCTTCCCATTACTTCAAACGGTTTTAAAACATTAAAAAACCGAAGAACCATGGTGATTACGAAGATGCAAGGTGAATGCGAAGATTGATGATGATGATGATGATAGTCGATGATCATGCAAAACGGATGACAATGCAAAACCATCAAAACCAATAATGAGTCAATATACCATAATGATGCAAATTAAATCGATAAGGATGATTATGCAAAAGATGCAGAAAAATTATGCACATTAAAGATGCAATTTACAAAATGCAAATTATGATGATGATGAAGTCCATGCTGCTCATGCATGTTCGATGTTTTTTTTTTGGTGCAAAGGTGAATCTTATATTAATAAACAAAACAATCCTGAACAAAACAACTTCATACAACAAAAGAAACCAGAAAAACAAACTGATATCTGATACACCTATCCAAAGAAACTCTGACCAAGCATTCCTCAGACAGCAACAGCAGACCAAGGTCAGAAACTTCAATCCAAAGACCAACTAAAGACTCCTTTGAATTCACCTTTGAATGCACCATAAACCATACTATCTTGACTACATTTCCCAACTTAAATCAAGATGCTGAAATTGTAAATGATGATGAAGTATATTTTTTTATGAACTCATGATGCTAAACTCTTGATTGTAGTAGTCGATATGATGACGATTTATAAATTGTGATGCTAAACTTGTGATGATAGTCGATGACTTATAAATTGCGATGCTAAACTTGTGATGATAATCGATGACGATTATCTCACTGCATATATCGATCTAGAGACTTCTTTGATGGAACGTTTTGATGCAATGTTGGAATCTGGAAAACGTTTTGATGCAAGATTTATCAAAAAATTGTTAAAGTTCAATGTCAACTTCATCAGTGATTTGAAATATGATAAATCTAGAAAAAAACAAATTCAAAATTAGATTGATATGATGCAATTATTATAAGGGGAAATTACATTTCGGCCCCCATTTGCTCATGCTTGCTTTAAAGAATGTCACAAAATTAAATCATTTGGCAAATTCCTCATGAAATGTCATGCGACTTATACGACTACATCCATATTGTGACATGTGTCTCCCTCAAATAACCATTGGAAGTACACATGTGTAAGTATTAGGGTAAAAGCCATAAATTACCAACGTACTTTTCAAAATTTCCCGACTTGAACCTTTTACTTTTTTATTAACACCGAAACCCACGTACTTTCAAATTTTTAACCGACTTGAACCAAACGTTTGTACCGTTAGTTATTATGTGGCAACGTTAGTCCATTTAGCTAACGATCGCTTTGCATCGTTAGTCCTTTAACAATAAATTTCTTTATATGATTTTTTACGTTTTCGTCCGTTTTTTTACGATTTCGTCTGGTTTTTTACGTTTTCGTCTATTTTTTTTGCGTTTTCACCCGTTTTTTTACGTTTTCGCCCGTTTTTTACGTTTTCGTCCGGTTTCTTACGCTTTCGTACGTTTTATTACGTTTTCATCCGTTTTTTACAATTTCGTCTAGTTTTACGTTTTCATTTGTTCTTTTACGCTTTAGCACGTATTTTACGTCTTCGTTCGTTTTTTTAGGTTTTCGTATGGTTTTTAAAATTTCGTCTGTTTTTACGCTTTCGTCAGTTATTTTACGTTTTCGTCTGTTTTTTACGTTTTTGTACGATTTCAACAGTGTTCGTACGATTTCGTCTGTATTTTATGTTTTTTTACGTTTTCGTCTGTTATTTTACGTTTTCGTACGATTTAAAAAAATGAACGAAGATTTTAAAAAATGTGCAAAAGCGTAAAAGAACAAAACTTTTACTTTTGTTCGTTTACGCTTTCGCACTTTTTTTTAAATCTTCGTTCGTTTTTTTAAATCGTACGAAAACGTTTTTTTACGTTTGTTCAAGAACAAATTGTTAGTCCATGATTAGTCAAAATCATTTATGTATGATTAGTCAAAGTTATTTATGTCATTCAAAGTTATTATGTCATTCAAGTTATTTAATGCAGTCCAAATAATGGCATTATGTATTTGGCTCAATCCCGTGCTTCAGAATAGAAAGCTATGTTCTATTATAAATAGACATACTTTTTTTATGTAATGACAACAATCCAATCAATATCAATTTTTATTATCTTTCATGGTATCACAGCTCTAGGTAAGATCCACCAATAAAAATTGTTATCCTCCGGTCATCGGCTATTTGTTGGTGATCCGGAGGGATCTTACTTTTTTCGGCTTTATTGTTTTTATTAATTTAGGATTTTACTTTTCGTATTCAATGCATAAACCCTAAACCCTAGCCGTCAAAACACAAAAAAAAATTGTTGAGTTGCCTAGTTCAACCCTTTTTTCTCATCTGATTGTTTTCGTTGTCGAAGATCATTGTCGTTGACAACAAAAGTTGTCCAACAAATTACCGCTCCCTCCTAAAGGCAAAATAAGCCATGACGTAAAAATAAATAGCAAACGTCATAAAAAATAAAGGAAAATGCGAAGCAATATATATAATTATGTCGTCAAATACAAGTCAATCTCCGTGCAAACGAGCAACAAAGAAGAAAAAGAGAAGAAGAATCGGCTTCAACATTCATCTAGTTTGTCCGTATCGAAGACCCCATTCAAACTGCGGGGGAGTGTTAGACATATAAATTATTGGCCCAAGCCATTGTGGACTTGAGGTCCATTATATCTAGGGTTTAGTAGCTTATTCCCAAAGCTATGTTCTATTATAAATAGACATGCTTTGTTATGTAATGAAATTTTAAAAAGAACGTTGGTAATTTTTGGCTTTTACCCTAAGTATTAAGTACCATTGTGTAAGGTACTTTTTATGCGACTTTGGGTTGTACTTTTATGCGACTTACTTTATATATATTTTTTAAAAAGTCAAACCACACCGGCATAGAATACAAGTCGCATAAAAGTACAACTCATACTCGCATAAAAAAGTACCTTACACAATGGTACTTGATACTTAAACATGTGTACTTCCAATGATTATTTCCACCACTATGTAAATCCATACTCGCATAAAAGTACAACCCATACGCGCATAAAAGTACAACCCTTTCGCGTTTGATACATTTGGTTTCCTTGCACCTGAGGCGGTGGAGCTACTCAACAGAGTACAACGAGTTATGAACAACAATGTTATGACACCTGATCCACAATAATAATCAACTAGGATTTTCTTTGCCATGAGTTGACCTGTTGACAATGTGGAAAAGAAGGTGTAGTTGCGACTCAGTTCCACCATTTGGTTATCACAGTTGTATTAAGCTAAATTGATTCTTTTATGTTGGTGGACCGTTTGATGTTATAATTACCCTGAATTGGAAGGAGTACTTAACAGTCTGGGTGCAAGCTAAGATTGAACATGATAAAATAGGTAATCTGCTTGGGAGGGTTTACTTTTTTGAGAACCTAGCTGTTGAAATCCACCCCAGACTGTCTGTCACCTTTCTTCTGTAATTTATGTGCGATTATCTAGCTACTACATTCTTATATTTCTTTTAGCAAAGTAACGTAGCAAACTAAATTGATCCTACCTTTTTATTATCTAGAATTTGGCAAATAGACAGAAGCCTAGATGTGGTAAAGGAACAGGTGTTGACCGATCAAGAACATGTGTGAACTGCACGTGTATCACTCCTTTATATTGACCAGGATGATTATGATTAAGTATGCGAGCATTGTAGAGTAAGTTTCTGGTATCATGAGCGCTTGACCAAGCATTTTAATGATCGAATGAATCATGGTTAAGTAGCGTCATACACAAGTCCTGGTCTATGTTAAGAGGTAAGCATCTATTCATTTTTACACACACTCTTTAGTGTGTTTTCCTTTTCTCTCTCAACTATTCTCTCTCTCTAACTTTCTCTCTCTAGATCTCTTTAGATCTATACATGTTTGTGTGAATTAGGGAACCTACAATTGGCATCAGAGCTACGTGTGGATTCGTGGTTGATTCTAGTGGTTAAACTAGATCAAATTCGTCCTTATTTTTGAAGAAAATAAGCCCACGGCTCAAAGCTTATTTTGAGCTTATTTGTTGGTTAATCTTGGAGTTTTTCGTGTTATACATGTTAAACATGATGTATTGTTGCCATTCCAAGTGAAACTCAAGCCTCAAGTTCGATTTATAAGCTTATTAAGGTTTGTGTTCTTCGTGGAGGTTTGCTTCTTTCTTGATGATCCGCGAAGAAATAGATGTTATGGAATGATTAGGCTTATAAGGTTTGCTTAGTATTTGATATTTTAGCTTTGTTTCGTGGTTAATAAGCATATTTGGGCTTATTTTGGCTAGTTTCCGAATCGTGGTTCTTGATGGAGGTTTGAAATATTAAAATGTTAATATTCGCGCGGTTTGACCAGGTCAAGGCGAGATGCTTATTTTCTTGCCGGCGAGTTGCTTAAAAATGTCAAACGGCGAGTGCCTTATTGAAGGCGGGTTTGACAGGTACCAAGGCGGTTTGAATATTTTAATAGAAAAATACGAAAAGAACCCCTGGCGGTTTGGACCCTCGACGGCGAGTTGTGTATCGCGGCAGTTTGCTTTCACGGCGGGTTGAACAAAACACATAGACAGCGGTTTGAATTTTCTACGGCGGTTGATGTTTAATCTTGTCAGCGGTTGCCTTATTTCCCAGCGGCGGTTTGCTATAAAAATACGCGGCGAGTTGTCTTTTAGGCGGCGAGTTTGCTAGAAATGGCAGCGAGTTAATCAACTAAAGCAGCGGTTTGAATACTTAATATACACGGCGTGTTATCATAATATCTCGGAGAATTCGACAGATTTAGGAAGGATGTGTAGTCATATTGGAAGCGGTTTGTTTTTTGATTAAGCTGGCGTGTTAGCAAAAATATAAGAGGCGGTTTGCTTGATTTTTTTAGCAGCGGTTTGGTGACAGTTTGAATTTTTTTCCAGGTGGCTGTTTGCAATCATCCTAGGACAGCACTAAAAAAATTTATTTTTCTCGTAGCTTTTTAAAATCCTTTTTTACACAAATTTAAATTTTGGTATAGGGTAAAAAAATTGTTAAAAATTCATAATTATTTTTGGCTGGGAAAATTTAAGAAAAAAATTAAATTTTTCAATATCTTTTTAGCTAAAATTTCTCACAAAATTTAAATTTTGGTAATAGGGTTAATTTTGTGTTTTGGTCATTTCAAATTTTTTAGGCCAAATGACACCGTCAACCTAAACAGCGACTTAAACTCATTAATCAAAACAACAAACCTACCTTTACATCAAACGATTATTGCAAAGAATTTGGTCATTTTGCTAAGGAATGCAGGAAACCAAAAAGGGTAAAAGACTACACGTATCACAAGGAAAATATGTTGTTGTACAAACAAGCTAAGAAATGTGTTCCATTTCAGGCAGAGCAAGCTGATTGGCTAGAGGACACGGGTGAAGAGATCGATGAACAAGAATTGGAAGCTGTTAGATATGAGTAAAAGACTCGGTCACCCCGTATATTTATTGTTTATAATAGTTCGTAGTTTAATAGTTAATTGTATGTCTTTCGGTTTTAAGCCGAGTACTAATACTCGGTATTTTGTAAAAACTATATAAGCCTCTTCCAACTTTGGAAGAGGCAAGCTAGTCAATTTCATTTTCATATTAAACATGTACACTCTCTCTCTAGAAAATCTCTCTCATGTGTTTCTCTCTCTAGAAACTAGCCCAATCACAAGAATCATCACCGTGTTATGAAATAAACGATCTTACAATTGGTACCAGAGCCTAGTTGGATTTGTGATTGATTCTTATGGTTAAATAAGCTGAAATTTGTGGCTTATTTTTGAAGAAAAGCCCACGACTCAAAAGGAAATTCGGGCTTAATTTGTTGGTTGATCTTGGTGTTTCTCTTGCTCTTCATGTTAAACAAGATGTATTGTTGCCATAACAAGTGATTTACAAGCTCCTAGCTCGATTATAAAGCTTAAAAGATTCGAATTTATTTTGTGTTCTTCGTGGAGAGTTGCTTCATATTGGAAGATTCACAAAGATATACGAGTTAAGGTGTGTTTAATCGTCATATACACACTTAATATTGTACGTTGTAGCTTAGTTTCGTGGCTAGAAAGATCATATGGCTTGATTTTGCTTAATTCGTCCAAGTGTTCTTCGTGGAGGTTTGCTTATTTTATTATTGTTCTTCACGGCGAGTTGACAAGGTAGGGACAAGATTCGGAAATTTAGGAAAAAGTCAAAGGCGAGTTGCCAAAAGTCAAAGGCGAGTTGCTTAATTTTAATAATTATATTCGCGGCGGTTTGTTTAAATTTGGTGGCGAGTTGCTTGTTCGCGGCGGTTTACACAGGATAGTGGCGAGTTGGCTTGAAAATAATAGCCGGCGAGTTGGTAAAAGGTACGGCGAGTTGCTAAAACACACGGCGAGTTGACAAGGTAGGGACAAGATCCGGAAATTTAGGAAAAAGTCAAAGGCGAGTTGCCAAAAGTCAAAGGCGAGTTGCTTAATTTTAATAATTATATTCGCGGCGGTTTGTTTAAATTTGGTGGCGAGTTGCTTGTTCGCGGCGGTTTACACAGGATAGTGGCGAGTTGGCTTGAAAATAATAGCCGGCGAGTTGGTAAAAGGTACGGCGAGTTGCTAAAACACACGGCGAGTTGCTAAGATTATAGGCAGCGAGTTGCTCACGGCGAGTTGCTTAGTTTATTGGCAGCGAGTTGCTCACGGCGAGTTGATTATTTTATTGATCCAGCGAGTTAACAAAACTAGGCAGCGAGTTACTTCAAAACCACGGCGGTTTGCCTAGTAAGATCTTGGCGGCGAGTTGGCCTGTTAGGCAGCGGTTTGCTCAATCAATAGGAGGCGGTTTGGTTGATTTCAAAGCGGCGGTTTGATAGAAACATATACGCAGCGGTTTGATTTAAAAAAAAATACTTTTGGCGGGAAAAGTTAAGAAAAATTTAATTTTTCCTATAGCCTTTTTAGCTCATTTTTACACCAAATTTAAATTTTGGTAATAGGGTAAAAATTTTGTTAAAAAATTCAAATTATTTTTGGCGGGAAAAATTAAGAAAAAAATTAATTTTTCAATAGCTTTTTTAGCTAATTTTTACACAAAATTTAAATTTTGGTAATAGGGTAAATTTTGTGTTTTGGTCAAAATTCAAATATTTTAGGGCCAAATAACAAACCGTCAACCTAAACAGGACTTAAACTGCATTAATCAAACAACAAACCTACCTTAACATCAAACGATTATTCATTCACGGTTTTCTATTGATTTTGTAAAATCCCGTTAATCTTTTATCGGTTTTAATCATAGACTTGTAAAATCCCGTGAACGTTAATTGCATTTAAAACCACAACATCAATCACATTATCTACTTAAGATCCTTAATTTTATTTCACACATCGAATTTCAATGGAATCTTCTAATTCTAATTCAAAAGAGAGAGAGCTTCAACTGACGCAACGGCTCGCAAAACAAAGGCACTCCAACTGCATGACATGGTTTGAACAACTCGAGACACATCTTCATGATCTCTATCTCCTTAATTCGCCTTATGCTGTTGATGCATTTAAACCAGCATTTCGCTCATTCTTTGGTGAAGAGCATCAGACTTTCAAATTGAAGATGTTTCATAATCTGGATCAGTTAAGGCTACAACTTGAAAGAGAGAATCTTCATGGGGTTAATGCAAAGACTTGTCTTCAAGCACTCAGAACACAGTTCAAGGAATTTCTTGCCTCAAAAGGGGTAAATGCAACGGATCTTCTGAATCAAGGTTGGCAACAAGACTTCGAAGACTTCACGCGCTGTGAACCTAGTGCGTACAGACGTGAGTTACTCGAGAACCTGGATACACTTGAAGCGGTCATTCATAGAGTTGTAAATACATATGGTGTATTACGCATGAAAGAAAATGAACTTAATGCACTAAAGGAGAATGGAAGTCAGTTGCATGATGAAATACTTCATGAGCATCAAATTAAGTCAAGTGTCAAGATGCAGTCTCAAGATATTCAGATCAATCCAGTTCAAGCAATGGATGACAGCTTGATTGTATCAAAA
>BQNB010000391.1:47430-76019 GCA_026074375.1 Tanacetum coccineum | reverse complement strand
TGCCAGAAGTCTGCAGCTTAAGAAACTAGCCAGTTGTACAAAATTAACTAAAAGACTACGGAGGAGGGGATGAAATACTATGATAATTCATTTTTTTTATATTACGACTCATATACTAGAAAGGAAGTTCTTTTAATTGGTTTCATCTTGCATATCCATGCATACGGAAGGTTAATCTTTGATCAATATCTTCCAAACTTCTATCTAATGCAGGACGTGATCTAACCACATATTAACTTCGCTTGCTGAGTTGTTCTCCTATGGCTTCTGTGTTGAGAGATATCCACCAGATTGCATGCAACTATCCAGGGTCTAGAAGATGTAAATAAGACTTTGAAGTCACTGTGCGGGTCAATGGATTTTGCAAATAAAGCTTCATCTTTTCCATGCCAACTCCCTCTGCATAGCCGCGTCCACCTGTACCAATCACATAGAAGAATCTAACTCATACAGAGATATGGATCGTATACACTACTAGATCAAAAGAAACTGAAGAGGATACAATAAAAAGCTTGCATCTAGAACTTTGAAGTCGGACAACAAATAATTTGTACCAAAGACACTCCAATTACTTGGAAGTAAATGAGTAAATAAGTCCATATACTTTTTTTAATTGCGTTGCACCTTTTCCCGGAAAACTTATGGAAATATATCTGTTGTCAATGGTGGCAGGTTTTGTGCGTGGTACCTATTACGAAAACTGCGTTCAGGTTTTGACACAAATTGCTTTTGTTGCTGCAAAAGAGGAATGGAGCATATTTAAATTAGTTCAGTTTCTGTTTTGTAACAAGAAGCTTAATGGAGCTCATTGAGGAAACACAAGCAAAGGAAAGTGTGAAACACTTAAGTGTAACTCCCACAAAGATTATGCCAACTCAAATGAAGTACCTGTGCGATGCTTTTAATCACTATGATTTTTGTTTATGAATAAATTATGTAATTATTTGTGTAACAAATGAATGTATGAAAGAAAGTTCCTTTAGTCATCGACTATAAGTTTTTTTTTGCCTAAATAACTTTTTTCTGTTTAAATCAAAAAAATGTTATTTAGTTCTAGTCAGATTTATGGGCAAACTGGTGAACATATTTTAAAAAATTAGAGTACCAGTAATAATTAAACCCTGTAATAAACTACATTTTACCTTAACTTTTTGTTTTTTACCATTATATCATTTAACGTTATTTCTATTAATAATTTTGCTAATTTTATATATTTCTAATAATTTTTAAAGCTAGCCGCCCATCAGGCGGGCCTTAAGGCTAGTTCTGTATAAATCTAAATAAAATGCCAATTATCAAAATAAAAATCGATTTTGCGAATATTGCATCATAGAACATTTTGTAACACAATTCAACTTTCATTTATACCAAAAGATCTATAATGCATCAACAACATATAAGTTATGTATATTTACAAGTAAAAAATCGTCTAAAGAGTGTTCTTGTTGAATGGAATACTTATACACGTTGACTTTGTTCCCTTTTGTAGCTCTCCACGTTAATCTTTTGTTAGATCTATCCATTTTGGTATACCCTGCATATCATATCATACATATATAATGAGCTTTACAAATTAATCAAGTAACTATATATGCTCAATTAACCATGTATCCAACATTAACAAATGCGCACATTATCATATTATTGTTGACGACTTACGAGTATTGGGATAAAGAAGCATGAGGGGGGTATTCCATTATTGATGGGCATTAACAAGAACCTATAACATTTATAATGACAAAAGTGTGAGTGACTATTACCACTCTAGTACATTGGATGTACATCTTAATACATGCATTAACTAGTTTAAAAGGGTAACTATCATGTACTCATAAGCAGCACCAAAGCATCAACATGTCTATCTACGACTAAAAAAGTGAAGAACATGTTAAATTAATGGCTCAATCATTAGGGTTCTTACAACCATAGGATACAAATCAGTTACAGACACCAATGTTGGTTTAGTAAACCTGAAAGAGTTAAATGTCTAACAATGCAGGGAAATAATTACTTGGTAGCATGTTAAACTAACGAATTGTGTAAGATATATTTGCTTACCTAACGAATTGTGTAAGTCATGACTAATCTTTTCTAGTTACTTAACTGCTTGCATTTCTTCTTCTGAAGACTTCACCGCACTGTGATGAGAATTATGTTTAATCTTTTTCTTTACCAAAATTTGAGGACTCGAGGCCAAGAAGATCCACTTGAAATCTGAGAGGATTTTGGAACCTGTGAAATGTTTAAATAACTCAGCTAAAGTACATCACCATGATCGTAAAAATAATAGTTTAAGTCATACTAATGTAAACTAATATGCCACAAAGATCTAGTTGGTTAATAGCTAGACAAATATGGTGGTAAGTAACTTAAGGTATCATCATACTTAATACTAAAAAATATACAGTCTCTTTAGAAAGCAACAATAAACAAGAGCATGCCACAGTTAACCCATTATAGACAGTAAACAAGATAAGTTCACTAAACATTACAACAACACACCCAAATCATTAGAGCACTTGCACACATAATATATGTATAGAAAGTATTCACTTCACAGATACCAAACTAATAAATGACCAAGACTTCTCAACATAAACTAATAAAAAAAGTGACCGTCAAGCTAAGAAAGAAAGCAAGGTTTATCTAGAATGCTTTCACTGAGAATAATAAAATGGGTCAGATTATATTGTAATAATAATCACGGTGGCATCTGAGAAGTTGCAAAACGCAAAACATGATAATATCATGAATATATGGAAGTAATTCAGTACCTTTGGTTTCTCGTCTTTCTTTTGAAGTGATTCGATCGTTGTCCTGCAAAAATCCCAACATGGAACTAAATTTATAAACAAGAAATAGTCGCATTAAGAAAAAAAAAGAGAATTTAGAAATTTCAAACCAGCCAGTTATCTTGTCACGACGTATGCCTTCAGCGTTTCGGCCAGTTAAAGATGGATCCATATTTCAGAACCTACAAACAATTTAATCCGTAAGTGGAGGGGTGATTTTGAATTCACACAACTAGGTCTACAACTAATAAAACAGTACACTGTGCTTAGCAGGGGCATATATATTCACTGAGAGAAACAACATGATCATTAGGCGTAAGTTGTTCAGTATGAAACATAATGCTCTAGACTGCTCATATGATACAAAGGATGACTCCAAACTTCTGTTAAGTAGCAAATACTAATAAACAAAAAACTAATAAAACATAAACTTATAATTGATCTAGGAGAATTGCCATAACAGAACTATAACAAGAACAAATGGAACAAGTACACTAGTGAAGACCTATTTAAACTTGTGTTAATCCTAACTATACACCATCTGATGAGCCAAGAACAATCAAATACCTTATGGTGTTGCCTTTTCCCCATATATCCTAGTTAATTCCTTCAAATCTCAACTAATAAATAATCGCTTTAGCGAATTTACCTACAGAATTTTATATACAAAACGATCTATGAGATTTTTTATATACGTTATAAAACCAAGCACTCAACAATCGTCATTTTCCGTTTCTCGTTGAGTGAAGACCAACTACAAAAGACAGTCATATAACGATCCTCGGGTCTACTGTTACGTTGACTTGTTCAGTCAAGTAAATAACACACATTTATTTCATAAGCATGAACAGTAAACTCAAAGAGTAAAGCCAAAAATTACGTAGGTACAAACTCTAACAATAACAGGATCGATTATTGTTATCTGCTACGAATGATTTTGATCATAGAGATGAAGGATGTAGTATGAAATTTTGATTAGAAAGAATCACGCTGCTAATCTATGTGTATTGGCTAGGCCATGAAAAGTGTAATGATTTTGAAAATAAAAGAGGTTATAGCGCCGTATGAAAGAACATATGCTACTCAAGTACTATGCAATAATACCAAAACATACATGTAACTACTAGAAATGCATCCCTAACATTACAACCTTTAGCCTAAACATATTTTTGAGATGTTTATGTCCTCAGCCAAGTGGTTGTCGACATATTGTGAATAGTTTGTGGCGCAAAAATTCAGAACAGCTTATATATTAAATAAAAAATTCAAGTGTTTTTGTGTATATGAAACAGTACGTCCAGGTAAGTTTTTCCGCATTTGACTCATTGGTCCATTTTCATCAGGCTAATTTTTTTAACATTGCCTCATTAGAGGTAATCAACTATTTAAATCCGCGCAGTCAAAAGTTAAAAGCCCAGACCAACTCTAACTACCATCACATATGCATGAATATGTATACCAAAGAGAACCTTTAAACTATTAAACACAAGATTTATCATAAAAGAATTATGTATTTCATCTTTCTAGACTATAACTTGATTTCAATCTAGACATGCAACTGAAAACTTATTGATGTTTATAAAAAAATTTGATGGCAAGAGCATGAACTGACCTCAGGAAACTGATATCTGATTTTACTACCACGTTCAAGACCCTCGCGCCGTGTGAATTCCATAGGGCTTCCTATCACACTGCAAATCTTGTATATTTCATCCGCTTCGCTGCAAATGAATAACACAACACATTCAGTTGCAAACGCCGCCAAGACCACATAGAAGATGCGAAAATTGCATATTACAGAATTAAAGAGAATTAATCCTCACTATATGCATGAGAAAATACTGAAGAAGATAGACAAAAACCTAATATCAAGGACATGATATATATACCTTGACCCTGGAAAAAGTGGACTGAGAGTAAATAACTCGGCCATAATGGCTCCCATTCCCCATAAATATGCAATTAATATAAATTAACATATTATGTCCACAAAACACTGTAAGATGATTTAAAATAATGTCACTCTAAAAAACAACTAACCAACAGCATGCCCATATTTTGAGAACTGGAGAAGTACTTCTGGTGCCCGGTACCTACAAATTTTATATTTATGGTAACTTATAAAAAAAGTAGCAGGAAGGTGATAATGAGGTTTAAATACAGAAATAAAGTTATAGTGTCATGATAAGATGTATAAAAGAAAAGAATAAGACTCACCAGCGTGTTGAGACATAATCGGTGTATGGTGGCTGAGATGTGATCTCGCGAGCAAGACCAAAATCAGCTATTACCCTGTATCGAACAAGCACTGCGTAGAATGCAGAATAAAAAACCCAATCAATATCATAAGTTTTGTTAGCGACTTAACATGACGATTTGTTTTGTTTTGGGGCAATACCGCCCTAGATCTTTTGGAAGGAGAGCACGTATAGAATGCATTTATAGACTAATATTCAAGTGGATCATTCGTCTATTTGTAAGTGCGGGTATATACTATAACAAACCATCAATACTAGCATATATATTCTTTTTTAAGGCGGGGCTAGCTTAATCAAAGTTCTGCATTTAGTCTTGATACAGTGACTAGATAAATAATTTTGTTGTTAATACATGACTTCTTTAAATCTGCAAATCAACATAATCAGGCAATACACTATTAAAGTGACTTGTACAATATCATACGGAGTTAGATAAAATGAAGGCAACCGAAGAGACAACCTAGTTCAGTGTTTATTTGGTTTACTAGAGATTGATAAATAGTTAGTAGCATTCGACTTATCAGCCATTTTGATTAGCACTGCAATTCACGGTGACCCTTTCATGTTGAAAACTCTTGACCATACCCTCAACCTAAAATCAGTAAGCATTACTATATCAACAACCAGAAGCTGAGATATATAACATTTGTAGTTGCATTTCTAAGGATATAAAAACTAGTTATTTAATGAAGAATTATGAAAGGAAGAGAGCAGGATGGAGTGTATGTACCTTACTTATTCATCACATCATGAAGAGTTCAGGGATATGGCTTATGGGAGCCGAGGGGCCAGCAAGAGCCTCCTCTACTACAACTTTCTTTCAACTTTGGGCAATAAATAAAAACTAGTTTTAAACTACATCATCGGCAATAAATGAATACCTCGGACGGGAACATAGAGAGCACGATGAGGAAGCTCATCAGCTGCGCACTGGAAACATAGAGACCTGTCAGATCCTGTAACATTTTTGTAGGTACCAAGAGGGCATTCCTATAAAAAATTTAAAACACCCATAAGGCCACAACTGAATTTGCTGATTGGTTAAACAGAGGCTGCTTGAACCGAGTAGATAGACTACTTATGTTCCAAAGAAAACAAGAACAGATATGAGACTGTCTCAATCTATAATTTAGAGTTTCAAACACAAATATAAACATTAACAACCAATAACAAACCTATGTCAAAATGTAGTCTTACCATAAGTAACATGTGTAGGGTGTTTTTTGAATACATAAAGATAGTCTATCAATAACCCTATAGCCAGAAAATATCACGTGACACTGTTCTAAAAAAATACTAAATTATGGTTTCTATAAAAAACAGACGACTAAATTCAAGAACAGATTTAGAGAACAAGAAATAGAGATGTTCCCATTATGAAGAAAAGGAATGATCAGAAATAGAAGGAGATAGAAAAGTGGAAAAGTGCCACTATACCTCATAAAATGTCCCATAAAGCCCTTTAGGACAAGACTAGTCCCTTCTCCAGAACTTCCTCCATTAGCAGTAAGTGATCCATCAACAGAAAGACTCGATATTGGATGCTCCAACGAACCAATTGTTGCACATAACATTGCGGATTATACAAAAGAAAATCAAAATATAGAGTAAAAACAATGTGATTAAAGGACTAGCACACACCTAGAACACCACCGCCAGCAGTCGAGTCATTCCCACCTCCACTACCAAGTTGACAAGGCAATTCAGCATCACCGTATGGAAGGTCACCTTCAATACATGTATCATTATAACAACCATGTCCTGCTGTACCACCATAACCTCCCCCACTGCCAATTCCATTGCTTAATAAATGTCCCTTGCTAACACCTCCCGTGCGACCTGTTCACAAACTCAATCCTCAGTTTTACCATCATTTTACTACAAAAGGAGAAATTTCAGTCTGTGAGCATACATACCCATCCTAGATGTGTTGATTGTTCCCGTTAAGGCTCGTTAATGGAACATTAACAGTCCTCATCCTATGAAAATGTACAACAGACCCTTGTATGAGGCCTTCAACGAGTATATCTTCAACACGACATATCTGAAAACACAAATATATAACATAAAACAGGAAAATGCCGACCTTTCATCTAATTTTGTAAGTTTTGTCAACTGAAATCACTTGAAGAGTGAAGGACAGTGAAGCATTCACATTGCAGTCATCAGGTGGACGAAGAAGTTCCTCCGGACATACTCGAGAATTACAATTCAATCTCAAGGTCCTGGTATCATATCCAATAATACAGTAGATTCAGTAAAACACCAATAAAGCATGTTTAGGTAAAGCTAAGATCATAAAAGAGTAAAACTGGCATGCCTGGTGGATTTGGAC
Organism: Tanacetum coccineum; assembly: GCA_026074375.1. Taxonomy (NCBI): domain Eukaryota; kingdom Viridiplantae; phylum Streptophyta; class Magnoliopsida; order Asterales; family Asteraceae; genus Tanacetum; species Tanacetum coccineum. The sequence continues at coordinate 68,634 of BQNB010000391.1, read as the reverse complement.
ATTTTTGTACAGTAAACAGATCGAATGGGAAGGGCTAACCCGCATACAATTTCTGTCCATATTGTAGTTTCTATAAATAGATGCATTAACAATAATTTATATAGTTTTAACCTATTTGGGACAAATCACAAGAAAAATCGACCTATTCATAAGTAAATGGCTAGATACCACCTCTATAAAAGAGCAATCTACTTACACAGCGTCATTTGTAGGATTTTCTAAGGGACCACGCAGAACAAAACCTGGACCGACCTTCAAAGGATTTTGATAAGTTAGAGGAATTTGAACAAAAGCAAGCCAGTCATGAAGTAATAAGTCAACCAAGCTATAGTGACGTAGGAGATGAGCAAATTCAACACACTACTGAATTGTCAAGTTTAGAGGTTGACTCTTTAAAAGGAGAAGGCATTTCAATAGTGCTGTTATCCGAAGTGGTAACTTTTCTGAAAGTAGCATGTCTTATGATGATTTTTCATATGTGAGGGATAATACAAATAGCTTGAAAAGCTCATTTGGACGCGGGAGCGCGTCCGCTTCATCTTCTGTTGACTTTGGACCGCATTTTCATCGTCAATTGAGTAGCAGGAGATCTGACATAGAAAGTTACAAATATGACCCTATGAATGAAAAACATCGAATGAGTGTATCATCTTTATCGGGAGCTTCTAGTCATGCCTTTCATCCTTCAAGTGTTGGAACAAGTACACTTGATTCATCTGAGATACCTATCATCCCTGTGGAGACATATGTTGCTGATCCAGCATCTGTAGTTCATCGAGAAAACCAGACTAAAAACAACACAATTACTGAAATTGAAGGTGTCGTTAGCATAGAAAGCACTATTGACTAAGGGGAAGTTCATTTTTCTGAATCTTCAAATATCGAAGAGCCTGCTCAATTTCCGAAAGTTGAGGATGTGGGAGAGGATACTAGTGCTTTAATGACTTGTATACATGAAAAAGTTAAAGACATGGCAAAGGATACTAGTGCTTCAACTACTTTAACATCTGAGGAAGAACCTGAAGAGTTGGGAAATAATAATAGTGCTTTAACGACATGTTCTGTTAAGGAAGGTACTAGTATAGATCCTTGCGTTGAGACCACTTATGTCACAGAAGCTCAATTAGATGCCATATCAGAAGGAGAAGTTGATCAAACTTGTTCTTCATCCTCTAATGCTTCACAATCTAGTGTCTCTCAACGTTCAGAGCGCAGCATCGAAGAGTTTCAGGACCCTTCTGTTTCCACTGCTCTTGGTAATGATATAGCAGTTCCTGCCACAGATTGTAACAACTCGAATCATTCAAGTAGCATTATTGGTACGTGTATCTTGAGTTGTAGCATATCACAACCTTTTTGCAATTTCTTTTGTCATTTATTAAGCTGAATGGGCTGCGTTACGGGTCACTTTAACCAGGTCACTTTGGGTTGGCCCGCGCCCATCATTCGTGATCACAAAAATTCTGTTATTGCTTAATAATCCAAACACTCCCTTGAATTATATCTACATAAATTGTGCACCAGATTACTCTATAGACAACAGTTTTCTCTGAGCATGATATATTTAGTCAAGTAATATGAATGGGTAAAATGAAATTCAAACATAAGTTAAATGCTACAACGAACCAGCCATTTATCTTTCATGCCTCTCTTGTCTATCTCGTGTATCTCACATTTCCATTTTTATCTTCTGTTATCAACCTGATTCTCACCCAACCTTGCAAGATTCATCCATATTTCAAACGTTTTCTGGGGTCATTTTGACCCCATCATAACCCATAACGCAACTCCTTCCAAAATGGATACCAAGATCTATATTTTCACACGTGAAGATGCTTTTACTAAAATTTTCACGGGTGAAGAAAAATGCCTCCTATATTTTTACGCTGCGAAGATGCTTTTACTAAACTTTTCACAGGTGAAGAAAAATATCTCCTATATTTTCACGAGTGAAGAAAAATATCTCTTATATTTTCACGGGTGAAGAAAAATATCTTTTATATTTTCACCGGTGAAGAAAAATATCTCCTATATTTTCACTGGTGAAGAAAAATATCTCCTATATTTTCACGTGTGAAGAAAAATATCTCCTATATTTTCACGTGTGAAGAAAAATATCTCTTATATTTTCATGGGTGAAGAAAAATATCTCCTATATTTTCACGCGCGAAGAAAAATACCTCCTATATTTTCACGGGTGAAGAAAAATACCTCCTATATTTTCACGGGTGAAGAAAAATACCTCCTATATTTTCACGGGTAGATCGTAATCCTTTAGTTTCACAGTTGAATATTTTACAATATAAACACAATGAGAAATAAACCATCTAAAATGCATAATAATTCACAATTCTACAATTAAATCATATCAAAAATAAAATATATAACATTTACCTGTGTAATTTTAGTTGAAAAGCTCATCTTCTTCATTAATTGGGGGGTTTTGTTTTTGGTGATGGTGGTTAACGGTGGCGATCGGTGGTGATGGTGGTTAAAGGTGGAGATCGGTGGTGATGGTGGTTAAAGATGGAGATCGGTGGTGATGGTGGTTAAAGGTGGAGATCGGTAGTGATGGTGGTTATAGGTGGTGATCGGTGGTGATGGTGGTTGTAGGTGGTGATCGGTGGTGATGGTGGTTATAGGTGGTGATCAGTCGTGATGGTGGTTAAAGGTGGTGATGGTGGTTAACGGTGGTGATGGTGGTTAACGGTGATGATGGAGTACTGTGTGTTTGTGTGTGAATAGATCGGGGTCTCAGTACATGAGATGAGTTGAGAGAGAGGGAAATAAACTATCTAACAAATGATGAGTTTTCAATGAGACCCCTGTGATTTTTGAGTGTGAAATTACATAGAAGCCCCTTTATTTTTTTAATGTAAATTTAGTGTAAATTTTACTCTAATCTAAACCATTAGATTTAAAAAAGGAAGAGCTAATGGAGGGTTAAGATCTCTTCTTTTCTTCTTACAAAAATTAGCCTTCTTAAATTAATGCTTGTCTATATAAGGTTTTAAATAATATATAATATATAATAGATTTTATTTGATAAATATAGATAATATATATATAATATATATACGAAAGTGTTCAAATAAAAAGACAAATATACGTGAGAAGAAAAAAGAAAACTTTTTTTGATAAAAGTTCTCGAAATACTTCCAAAAAAATGTCATTAAATTCAGGGATGTTGGTGCATAAAACTTTTGAAAAGAAAGTTTATCTAATTTTTTGAAGTTTGTTATACGTTTTTTTAATCGCAACAAAAAGAAATTTTTGAATGCACAAAAAGATTTTGATCAACAAATTTTTCGAACTTTGTTATAGTTTGATGCGCAAATAAAATTTTGATCCCAAAAGTCAAAAGAATTGGTACAAAAAAAACGAATTTTGTGAGGCACAAAAAAAAACCGATTTAATGCACAAACGTTTTTTTTCATAATTTTTTTTCGGCAAAACTATCCACTTTTAGAAAAACTTCCTTTACAAATTTTTCATGCACCAACATACACGATCTTGTGGAATTTTTTTAGAATTTTTTGAGAACTTTAAAAAAAAAAAAATCTTTTTATCCTTCTCACGAATATTTATCTTTTTATTTGATCTTTATCCTATATATATCATCAATATAATAGATAAGATATATAATATATATAATATGATATATATATATAGTAATATAATTATCTTCCATAACAAAACTTAAATCAAACGCGACTAAGCCACAAGCATCAATCCTTCATACAAAATTTCACTCGTGAAGATATTCCTACACAACTTAAATAATACGCAAAGTAAGACAAAAGCATTATTGAAGATCAAAACAGTATCTGGACACTTAATTTCAACTAAAATCGAAACAAAAAGGCAACATATTTAAAATAATCAATAACATAGATCATCACATAGGATCTTCACATGTGAAAAAATCTAACATTTATAAAATGAAATAATACATAAATAAAAAATAAAAATTACAAACCCTAAAAACAGTAAAAAAAAGTAAATAAGTGAAAATTACCAAAATTAGCATTTAATTCATTGTTGGAACAACGTTTTAATCGATTAATAGATGAATTCTTCATCAAAATAGTCAACGTCGTAGTTAACGCCGCAGTCAAAAACCGACAAGAAGATTACCGGCGAGAAGAAGATAGGTGTTAGATGAAGGAGATGGTGCGTGTTTTTGTGTGTGTGTTTTTAGATCGAGAGAAATGATGTTTAATTTTTTTTGCAAGAATGTAACAAATGAAGAAATGCAAACTGACCCCTCTGAATTTTAGATGTGAATTTACATAAAAGCCCTTCCGCTTTTTGTAATTGTAAAATTCATTGAAAGTTTAATACAAATTTTAATCTAATCTAAGCCATTGGATTAAAAAAAGAGGGGCTAATGAATGGCCAAGATCTCTTCTTTCCTTCTTACAAATTTTGACCTTCTTTTTTTGATACAATGGCTTAGATTAGATTAAAATTTGTATTCATTTGAGAAGGTCAAAATTTATATATATATTGAAACTACTTCTTCAAGAGAATGTTCAAGTCAACGGTGCTATCTGAAGTTGCGATTAAATCAAGGATAATTCTTAACTATGACCTTAATAAATAAATTCATAGATTTGAGTTCAGTTGCGTCTTATTTATTTTAGTTCTGGTTATTATTCATGATTGGACACTTTTGAAATAGACCGGTTATGAGTTGTCTGCTTTGCTCGTCTTATAAATTTGTATGCTATTTTTCTCAGGAGAAAAGCATGAAAATGTACAAAGCAATATTCGATTAGGATTTAGGATCACTGAGCAAGTTCTCATTCATGTAACCATGCAACTCTTACTTTTCTACAAAAACCTAGAAACTTATACTTAATAAATTAAGTTACTAATACTCTTAGTCACTTAATCAACTGGTTTGGAAATCGAAATATAGTCCAACACGTTTTTTGATAAGGACACGTTTTTCAATTGGACAATTATATAGGTGAACGACCTCAGTTAGCATATTTACAAGTATGGTGATCTCGGTTCTAGTTTTAATATGAATTATATAACACTTAGAGGCATGGATGTGTTCCCAAATATGTAAGAAAGAGTTGGATATAGCAAAATGTGGCGTGTCCTGCACAAAAATGAAGTGATCGTGAACACAAGCATATGTGATTCATAAGTAAGTTTGCAACCGCTTTTCGTTGGTAACTATTTGTGATGATCCTAAACAACTCTGTGATGATCCCAGAAACATTGTGTGTGTTATCAGTGGGTGTGGTAAACAAAGTCTTGGCACGTGGTATGACTCGTGTAAGAAACTTGCAGCTGAGCACAGATAATTTCTGAGGGGGCCTGGAGATGCAGCATGGAAAACATGTGGATGGCATAATTGTGTCGGGTGGATGGAGAACGCTGAGTTGATATTGAACATTTATGGAGAAGCTGCTTGTGATGGCTCTTATATTGAAATGAAAGAGAGTGTGATGGTTTGGCATTATAAGAATGCAGGGGAATTTGGGCAGGAACAAGCTAAGGACATTTTGGAACATCTTGAAAAGTGCTTGTAAATGTATCGGTTGTTATGAAACATGGTCAAGACGTTGTTGAAGTTAAGCCAAAGGGTCTTGTAGGGTGTTTGTTGGAGTTATGGGTTTACATGCCAGGTTAACGAAAGTGGCTAGTGTGGGGTTTTCCACGTCTCTAGAAAAAAGAAAGCCACGAGCTTGGAGCCGTGGAACTTTTTTGCATTATCAATGGTATGTTCGGGAAAAAAATGTGTAATAGTATGGTGCAACATTTGCTGCAAAAGTTACAATGAGGCTTTGGTGCTTCACGATAAACATTTGTAATAAAGGACTAAAGTTGTTTTTTGCTTGTTTTCCTAATAGTCAAATATATAAGAAAAGTATCATGATGGCAGTACACTTAAACTTGCAAAATGATGAGATTGTTTGAATCATGGGAGTAGTGACTAAACAAAAGAAACTAAGATAGGTGCTTGTCATTAGGGAATGCTGTTGATGAAAATAAAGAATTGAACTTTGACAGGATTACCACGTATAACACTAAAGACTGTAATTGTTGATACCCTTAACCCAGTGTATAATGTTTATTTGTTTCGATGTAGAGACGTGGTACTGTAGCTACTGGTCGTGCTGAACAAGGGACGGTGCAGGCTATTTCATTATGTTTAATTGGACTTATTTGTATGAGTAAATCAGTTTCTGTTGGAGTGGATCCTTAATATTAGTTTTGAACTTGTAGGGTTCCAAAAACACTACGGTTACTGGTGTTGAGATGTCCAAGAAGAGTTTAGATAACGGAGAAGTAAGTGATATATAATGTATACCCTTAGATACTGACATTCCATATGATATTGTTTTTTTCCTTTGTTTGTCAGGCTGGTGATAATGTTGGTCTTCCTTTACGTGGTATAAGTAGGACTGGAATCCAGATAGGACAGGTAATCAAAATTGTCGGTGTCGACATAATTTTATAGCTCTTTTTAAGATTCTTAAGATTCTTATCGAAATGGTCATTATCTATTGTTTAGTCTTAAGATTCTTATCGATGCTTGCTTTATTTTGGCTCTGTCCTTTTGTGGTTATGTGGTGATGGTAATCTCGATCAAATTACTTATGAATGATCATTTCATTTATATATTTCCATCTTTAAAATATGAACAGAATGGACAAAAAAATGTCAATCTAACTCAGTTAACCCTACCAGAAACAACTCGTTTTTACCGTGGCCCGTGTTAACCCATCCACCCCTTTTTCTTTTATTGTCTTTTATCAAATTTCTATCTTTGAGGCCCAATTCAAAATTGACACTACATCAGTGACCTATAAACATATGAGTTTTGGAACTTGATCAATGACCTTTTGCTTATTATCTCCATTTTTTACAAGTCATTGCAAAGCTCGTTAGTGTAAAAACATATGCGTAGTGTATAAACATACACGGAGTTTGAGGCTGAAATTTATGTTCTCACAAAGGATGAAGGTGGTCGTCATACAACCTTCATCTCAAACTACAGACCTCGGTTTTGTTTTAGGACGGCTAATGTCACCAGGAAAGTAGATTTACTTGAAAACGTAAAGATGGTTATGCGTAGAGACAATGTCACTGGTACTTTTGAACTTACTACACCAGTTGTTCTTGAACCAGGTATGTGACGCACATAATACTCTAATTATCATGCACACTGTACAAAGATAACATATTGTCTATATATGGGCTGTAACTCATAAAACTGGTGTAGCTAAAAGGTTTAACAAAAAGGAACCGGGTTGAAAGGCATCCTAATTGTTTTCAAACATATAAACCTCCTATACAGATTTTATAAAAAAAATTAGATTGTTATTGTAATCAACTAGATTGAGTAACGGGTTAATTCGGCTACATACTAGTGTATATGACATCGCATTTATATGGTTTAATTTTTGGTTTCCAGGTCAAAGATTTGCCCTGGGAAGCAGGAAAGTCAGTACCCGGAGTAAACAAAACAATCAGGCTAGGTTGACATATATCGTTTTGCTTTCAAGTGTAGATTTAGAACACTCGTAATGTCCTAAGATTGGTTTGTTTGAATTATGCAACTCATCTAAGGGGGTTCAGAAAAATACACACTACCATACCATAATTCGCTTATATTAGTTTTAGGGGGAAAATTTGTATGGGCTGATTAAAATTTACATCCTCACGGATTTAGTTTCTTCTGTGAGTAATTATAAAGCAACACATATCATTGTAGTTTGTAATGATTATCCAATATTATTGTATTATCTCTTGTGCTTTTTTGGTTTCATTTTTTATTATCTTGTTACTATATAATGTTATTATTTGTTGTTAAGACATATATAAGTGGAACAACTAACTAGAATTTGTTGGCAGAGTCATGCAGGTCTCTTTAACCTTTGCATAGTGGTGTTTGTCGCAGTAAATAGTAGGCTCATCATTGAGAAACCGATGAAGGTAAGCCCTATGCTGTTCTGAGACAATCTATGTTGTTCACTTGTTTATATAAGTTTTTTAGTTTTATCACACAGCCGCGAGTCATACATGCAGATTTATGTATTTCTGTAAATTATTTGTATATCTGCTTATGGTATTGATGCTACTTTTGCAGTACGGATTATTGATCAATTCTAATTTTTGGTTCAGTTCAAGATCATTGAGAGATTGGCCACTTTTGATGTGCTGGTAAGTTTCTTTTGAGATTCCATTTGACCCACCCCTCTAAATTTAGAACCATATTAAAAATAGTTGCTAGTTTACTACATTTGAGTAAAAAGACAGTCTACATTTCTGTTTTTGTGGATTATAAATACAGTTAATTGACTTGGACATGCTGAAATCTGAATTCTGATTTCTCATTTTATGCAGTCTCACTCTTCTGCTTTTCCCTTTTGCCGCTTACCTTGTTGAGAAATTGGCATGGAAAAAACGTTTATCAGACTTTGTAAGTAAATTATTCCTTACTGCCACGCTAAAACAGTGGTAAATGTACTGAAACTATATTTCTTTGAGGCTTGGGAGATGTTTAATCTGATATACTCATGTAGGTTGTAATCACTCTTCATCTCATAATAACTTCAGCTGCAATATTGTATCCAGTTTTCATGATCCTAAGGTCAGTTTGTTTATTCCTTTGCAAGCTTGTATACGTTCTGTGTGTGCTTGTTGCCAAGATTATTGGGTCAAAACCCACACGGGTAATCACAACCCGCAGCCTAGACCCGCTGGAAAAGAAAAGACCCATCTTTTACAAAGGGATGCATCGGTTCATTCAAACCGACATGACTTTTCAATCGCACCCTTTCATTTCATTTATATAGAAACAGAATTGTAAACATTCAACTGGATGACAGATTTGATTTATAAATAAAGATTGATTTAGGTATATTTGATTTCGGGATTTTTGATATTCGATCCTACATTTGGCATCAGAGCTTTTGGTTAATCACAACCAAAGAAATCATCATATACCTTGTGTGTTCATCTCGAATCCAAACGCACAGATTTTTCCCAGAAAAGATTCAACAAAACCAAACACTTATCAAAATCTTCATACCAGTGTTTTTAGAATCCTTCCAATCGGGCAAATCCAACCATCGCCACAAAGTGATTTATAATCACCGGCATCGAAGAGGTTTCACCCGGAAACAATCCTATACCTGTTTAACCCATTGGCATTAAAATAAACCCGTGTTGACTCGTGTTTACGTAGCAGGTTTAAAAATGCCACGCCTGCTGCTGTGTTTGTTTAGTATAGATTATATATTGGCTTTACATGAAGGGGACCAAATGGACAAGGACTCTGAACTTGTTGATAAAAAAGTCCATAATTGAATTTGAAGCCGACATATGCAAGACATGAACCATTCTCATGTAATTGTTTAAATTTTTGCAGTTTTGATTCAGTTGTTCTATCTGGTGTTTCGTTGATGCTAATGGCTTGCATTAATTGGTTAAAGCTGGTCTCTTTTGTACATACAAATTATGACATGCGATCACTTGTGAACTCAACTAATAAGGTAATCAAGAGGTGGTGTTACAACATTAATCTCAAAGCAACTTTGACTGCTTGCAACTTCGATTACAATTGCTATATTTTGAGGAGAAAATAAAAATCTTACCTAAAGTTGCATCATATATCGAAGCATTGCTCTTACTAGCCTATTTTTATAATAGAAATGTAAAAAATTGAGATATTGAGGTTTACTAGACGCTTATTTAACTTTTGTATGAATATATTTACACGTGCAAATTATGTGCACAGACTAAAGCTTTGATATTACTAGTGTATTTTTTAAACTAGAAATGCAAAAGATATGAGATATTGATGTTTACTAGACAATTATTTAAATTTTGTAAAAATATCTTCACTCGTGCAAATTATGAGACAAATATGAAAGCCTTGATATTACTAGCGTATTTTTTATACTAGAACTGTAAAAATATGAGATATTCATGTTTGATATACGATTATTTATGTTTTGTAAGAATATATCTTCATATGTGCAAATTTTGAGCGAGGATTGAAGATTTGATCTTCCTTGTGTATTTTTTATACTAGAAGTTCAAAACTATAAGATATTCATAATTAATAGATAATTATTAAGATTTGTAAAAAATATATTCGCGCGTGCAAATTATGAGCAATGATTGAAGCATTGCTCTTACTAGCTTATTTCTAATACTAGAAGTGTAAAAATAGGAGATATTAATGTTTAATATACGATTAGTTTAGTGTTAGAATATCTTTACGTGTGCAAAATATTAGTAAGGATTAAAACTTTGATCTTACTATCATAGTTTTATACTAGAAGTGAAAAAGTAGGAGATATTGATATTTAATAGACGATTATTTAAGTTTTGTAACAATTTCCTCATGCGTACAAATTATGAGAAAGAATTGAAGCATTGCTCTTACTGGCGTATTTTTTATACTAGAAGTGCAAAAATATGAGATATTGATGTTTACTAGATGCTTATTTAAGTTTTGTATGAATATATTCATACGTGCAAATTATGTGCACGGATTGAAGCTTTGATATTACTAGTGTATTTTTTATACTAGAAATGCAAAAAATATGAGATATAGATGTTTACTAGACAATTATTTAAATTTTGTAAGAATATCTTCACTCGTACAAATTATGTGCAAATATGGAAGCATTGATCTTACTAGCGTATTTTTTATACTAGAATTGTAAAAATATGAGATATTCATGTTTGATAGACGATTATTTAAGTTTTGTAAGAATATATCTTCACATGTGCAAATTTTGAGCAATGATTGAAGATTTGATCTTACTTGTAAAAATATCTTCGCGCATGCAAATTATGAGCAATGATTGAAGCATTGCTCTTACTAGTGTATTTTTAATACTAGAAGTGTAAAAATTGGAGATATTAATGTTTAATAGACGATTAGTTTAGTTTTGTTAGAATATCTTTACGTGTGCAAATTATTAGTAAGGATTAAAGCTTTGATCTTACTAGCGTAGTATTATACTAGAAGTGAAAAAATAAGAGATATTGATATTTGATAGATGATTATTTAAGTTTTGTAATATCTTCACCTGTGCAAATTATGAGCAAGGATTAAAGCATTGCTCTTACTAGCATATTTTTATACTAGAAGTGCAAGAATATGAAATATTGATGTTTACTAGACGCTTATTTAAGTTTTGTATGACTATATTCACAGGTGCAAATTATGTGCACGGATTGAAGCTTTGACATTACTAGTGTATATTTTATACTAGAAATGGAAAAATATGAGATATTGATGTTTACTAGACAATTATTTAAATTTTGTAAGAATATTTTCAATCGTGCAAATTAAGAACAAATATGGAAGCCTTTATCTTATTAGCGTATTTTTATACCAGAACTGTAAAAATATGAGATATTCATATATGATTATTTAAGTTTTGTAAGAATATATCTTCATATGTGCAAATTTTGAGCAAGGATTGAAGATTTGATCTTGTGTATTTTTTAAACTAGAAGTACAAAATTATAAGATATTGATAATTAATATATAATTATTAAGTTTTGTAAAAATATCTTCGCGCGTGCAAATTATGAGCAATGGTTAAAGCATTGCCCTTACTAGCGTATTTCTTATACTAGAAATGTAAAAATGAGAGATATTAATGTTTAATAGACGATTAGTTTAGTTTTGTTAGAATATCTTTACGTGTGCAAATTATTAGTAAGGATTAAAGCTTTGATCTTACTAAGTTACTAGCGTAATTTTATACTAGAAGTGCAAAAATATGAGATATTAATATTTACTAGACGATTATTTAAGTTTTGTAACAATATCTTCACGTGTGCAAATTATGAGCAAGGATTGAAGCATTCCTCTTACTAGCATATTTTTTATACTAGAAGTGCAAGAATATGAGATATTGATGTTTCCAAGACGCTTATTTAAGTTTTGTATGAATATATTCACACGCGCAAATTATGTATACGGATTGAAGCTTTGATATTGCTAGTGTATTTTTTATACTAGAAATGCAAAAAATATGAGATATTGATGTTTACTAGACAATTATTTAAATTTTGTAAGAATATCTTCACTCGTGCTAATTATGAGCGAATATGGAAGCCTTGATCTTACTAGCGTATGTTTTATACTAAAACTGTAAAAATATGAGTGTTCATGTTTGATAGACGATTATTTAAGTTTTGTAAGAATATATCTTCACATGTGGAGCAAGGATTGAAGATTTGATCTTACTTGTGTACTTTTTTATACTAAAAGTGCAAAATTATAAGATATTGATAATTAATAGATAATTATTAAGTTTTGTAAAAATATCTTCGCGCGTGCAAATTATGAGCAATGATTGAAGCATTGCTCTTACTAGCGTATTTCTAATACTAGAAGTGTAAAATTTTGAGATATTAATGTTTAATTGACGATTAGTTTAGTTTTGTTAGAATATCTTTACGCGTGCAAATTATTAGTAAGGATTAAAGCTTTGATCTTACTAGCGTAGTTTTATAATAAAAGTGCAAAAATAGGAGATATTGATATTTAATAGACAACTATTTAAGTTTTGTAACAATATCTTCACGCGTGCAAATTATGTGCAAGGGTTGAAGCATTGTTCTTACTACCTTATTTTTTATACTAGAAGTGCAAGAATATGAGATCGATGTTCACTAGACATTATTTAAATTTTGTAAGAATATCTTCACTCGTAATTATGAGCAAATATTAAAACTTTAATCTTACTAGCATATTTTTTTTACTAGAAGTGCAAAAATATGAGATATTCATGATAGACGATTATTTAAGTTTTGAAAGAATATATTTTCACATGTGCAAATTTTAAGCAACGATTAAAGATTTGATCTTACTTGTGTATTTTTTATACTAAAAGTGCCAAACTATAAGATATTGATATTTAATAGATGATTGTTTATGCTTTGTAAAAATATCTCCACGCGTGCAAATTATGAGCAAGGGTTGAAGCATTGCTCTTACTTGTGCATTTTGTATACTAGAAATGCAAAAAATATGAAATATTGATGTTTACTAGACGATTATATAAGTTTTATAAGAATATATTCACGCGTGCAAATTATGTGAAAGGATTGAAGCTTTGATATTACTAGTGTATTTTTCATTCTAGAAGTGTCAAACTATAAGGTTGATTGATAACAGGATTGCAATGAAATTAAGTTTAATCAATTGTCTCTCTACTTTTTACATTCACAATTCCTTATAAATGCATGACACATCATTTTATGAGAAAATATTTTGTAGATTTTGTGGATATAGCATCACTCCTATACAATATACATGCTACACTTGACCTTTACTCCTAACTGAGCTATTGATAGTAAGAAATGAATCTTAAAAGATAAAACATTGAGACATATATATGTCATTTAAGCATAACTGCATAACGACCATTTTTTTATTTACGCATCAAAGAAAGTGAGCTTTATATTTATTTCCATAACTTAATAGAAGTGTCGTCGTGACTTGCAAAAGCAACCATAACATGAGACTACAAAAGCGGATATTATGGTGTCATGAGCTTGAACTGTCATTCGTTTGTTGTCGGTCATGTTCCACAGCTCCAAGGACTGCACACAATAAGAAAAGAAATCCATAAACAAGAGACCAGAGTAGTCGTTTCATCAGAGCAAAAAGTCAAAATATACTTGGTATACCAAAAATGTGCAATATTTAATTCTTTAAAAACAAAAAAATGCTCAACAAAGCCACATTTTTCTAGGGTCACACATTTTATTAGAAATAGGTACTTATATAGTCTCTTATACTGGTTTAAAAAAATTGTTCAAGATGTTCACCTAATGACAGGTTTATATTGAATCATCAAGTATCTATGGATTGATGGGTAGAACCTAAAAAACTTTTGTAAAAAGCGGGAATGTACTAATATGCATAAACCACCTAAACATGCAAGTCTAGAAGGGTTGTGCCTAACAAAATTGTACATAAAATATAAGTTAATTTGTTTTGCAAAGGCAATACTCACATATTCTTATGATGATTTCTCAATAACTCTACCATTTTGCCAGCTTTAGTAACTTGCGTCATATCCGCATCACTGAATGCACATCTATATGTCTCTACATATCTACAATCTCATCCTCAGCCAGTGACGGATTTAGAGAGAAATTTTATTATCTTTAGAAAAAAGTGAACGAAAGGACTACCAAATTTCTCCTCTCAAAAGTATACAGACAATATTTAAAGTAGCATCAAAGAAAAATTACTTACTCGATTTCCGCCAATAACCAAAAGAGTAGAATAACTTGGATGGAAAACACAAGAATGGAACTAGTTTCCATTTGAAGTGAGTTCATGAATGCCTTCCCCACTAGCTAGCGACCACACTTTCACAGATTCTTCGCTAACAGAGGCCATATATTCTCCATTCAAGTCCCATCAAACGTAGTCCCACCAATCGAGACATCGTCCAAATAGCTTTGCACTAAACTAAGTGGATCTACATCTATAACGGATAACACGTTTTCACTGATGAAAGGAACCCAGAAGAAGCTCTCCGCAAGGGACATGGTGGAAGATTCAGAGGTGTTCTGAACTGTTACAGCTGAATATATGTATGGCGAGATAAAACAAAAACTTAGATACGGTATCCTTTAAGAGGCCAATACCTGATCATGTTTCTTAAGCATTTCTGAAAGTAATATGTGAACTTGGGTGGAAATATGTAGTTTAGAAGGTTCTAGTATATAAAGAGAAAACACTTGAACAAGCAATTGCACGTGCACATACATCAAACAATGCAACTGCCCTATTGTGGAGTGAATGCAGATAGCAGGCTTTGTCCTTTGTCACTTTAGGCCGGTCCATCGAAGCAACAACCTGTTTCATTATTGAGAAATCAAACTTTTTAACATCCAAAATACACAAACGGGTAATTATGGGTGGGTCGTGTTATGAGTCAAAGTGGTCACATAATACATAATATATTTAGAAGTCAATATGGTTCAGTATCATTACGACTTGAAACAGGTCGAATTAGTCTAGCCCAATAACATTTTGTTAGATTTTTTAACTTGCTAAATAATTATTTAACAAAGTATCAATTCAGTTTATAAACACCATGTAATCTTCAACAAAAATAAATTAACATTTGAACTTTTAAAGAAAGTTTGAGTGACTTCTGGTCTATTTGATCTAATCAACCAACTTTAACCCTTCACAATTTAGGGTGTTTAAACCCAAGCACTTCGGATGATACTTTTAACTCGTTCAACATTAAAACAAACCCACCCATATCAACCCATATATTAGTAATAACAATAGGTATATCAACTTACAGCGGCAATCAAAAGCCTGGAATCCTCTCCATGCTGGGGATGAGTAACATTGGCACAAAAGATTCTTTTTGAAAAAGATCATTCATGAAGTATGGACTCCATATAACAAAGACCATTGCCTACGTAGGTAACCATGTTGAAGCACTATTAACCTATGGCTTTCATTTTCAGAACTTTATATGTTTCTGCTACTACGTTGTGCATTGCCTATTTTTGCCAAGACATAGACAGCACATACATGAGACATATATGAATAACAAAGTCAAATCCATTTGTATATGCAGTCAAAAGAATAAATTTAAATACATGTAAACTTGTCAAGAAACATTTTTTTTCTTTTAAGAATGTACTAAACATGATGTTGAAAATGTACCAGAGAATGGTCATGTGAATAAAATGAGTACTTTCAGCCGCAATCACCAACTGCACTCACCCTATAACATCAAACAAACAATTTAAGAAATAATAATAAATTCTACAAGTTGAGGCATAATGCTGCTACACAAAGGGTGTTTGGGATTGCGTTTCTTTTTTGGTTAATAGACAAAGATGTCAGTAATCTTTCCAAAAAAGTGTGCCCAAGGGACTGAAATACTATCAAGTACTAAGTTTCTGCAAGTCCCATTTCATTACAGCTAATAATTTGATTATGATCGTTGAATACCAAATAATCCCTTTCGGTATGCACATCCAAACACCCCTTTATCTGAGAAGGTTATAAGGTTATGGGGGTTGATTTGCCCAAAGAAGTATTTATTCATCGATGGAACATTAACGTGCATTGACCGTCATACCGCTCATCGTTATTTACCCACATTTTATTTTCTACCACTAATTAGCTAGCATCCAACTTCAAATTCACCTTACCGCATTCGTTTCCACTTCCTTAGGCGCGTTCATCTCCGGCCATCTCATTTAAGTCACTTTTGCTGGTCATACACTGCTACATATTAAGATTGACCTGATTTGTTTCCACCATTTTTTACTAGTGTTGAAACTTGATCTCAGTTCCCATTGTCCCTCAAAACCTTTTAGATCTTCCACGCCACCGTGAACAAAATATTTCAAACGTTCTGCACACACAAAGATGAACACCTCACAGTTTCACACTCCACTTCCATACAACCTGTGTTTCTTGTTCACGTAAAACAAGAAGTAAACAAGGTAAAAATATTATTTATCACTTTGATACAACCTCGCCTTTCAATTGTAGACTCATTAAAACATGGGATACGGACACAAGCCCTTTTGTAGTTTGACTGTAAATAACAGGCCAATGACCATCTTTAAACTTAAAACTACACAAACAGTGACTTAAGTTTGTAACACATTAATTATAGTTAATAACATATCATAACAAATGAATATACAGCTAACATAATATTTTGCAATACACAATCATGAACGATAAGATAGATATATAATAAGATTAAAAAAATGAATAAATGAGAATGAAAATGTTATACCAGATGACCAGCACAACGGTAAAAAAACCATCAACGGTACAAAAATGAATTTTTTGTGGGTTTTAGTATCGAAGTGCTGATAGAGTTGGGATATCTGATCTTGACTCGCCGCAAAAGCTCTAGCCCACGCCTGATTAGATAAAAATACCAAGTTAAATTAGTAAAAATACCTGATTAGATAGAGATGCATTAAAGTATTGTAATAACATTACTTTCTAGTTTTGAACTTATACACCATCACCACTTTTTTATGTAAATTCATACACATCAAATAACATACAAACTCCACTGTCTTATATATTCATCAAATTCTAGATTTCCCATGTTTAAATAATGAAAAAGAAAAAGACAAATGTAGAACTTGCTCCAAGTCAGTTGCATAATTCAGAGACACCAACTTGCAAGCTACTTATGTTATACAATCAGTTATGTTGCAGCATAATTTAGAGACACCAACCTTTCCAAAGGATAGAACTAGTAGTCTAATGCCCCTCCTCAAGATCAAACGCTTGAATATGGTCTCATGTTTGTCAAAGTCAGATAAACTTGACTTGCAATCTTGTGACTAAGTAAGTTGAGTAGCTTACGAAACTCCCTGTGAATTTGCAACATGACACAATATATGAGAAACAGCAATAACAACCTGGTTACTTCCGAATGGGTCAAATTAGGTTTGGGTTTATCTAAAACGGGTCAAATGGCTAGAAATCAAATTTTAAGTTAACAAGTGCTTCATTCCCTTTAGTTACCCTTATTTTAATAAACTCTGAATTAACTAAT
Source organism: Tanacetum coccineum (assembly GCA_026074375.1). NCBI lineage: Eukaryota > Viridiplantae > Streptophyta > Magnoliopsida > Asterales > Asteraceae > Tanacetum > Tanacetum coccineum. Next base: position 51,055 of record BQNB010000391.1, on the reverse strand, counting down.
TTGAATTTGCAAACAAGTGATTATTATTACTACTTCAAATTAACGCAGGCATCAAAACAACATTATTATCACCATTTCTCACATCTTTTACTACAACCAATTCATAACTAATTCACTTCAAAACACACATATCCAAGCATTTTTTATATAACAATGATACTAATTAGTTCAAAAGCCATATATAGGCAGCTCTTAGAAGCAATCTCATGGCTAAAAATCAAAATTCAAGTTAACAATTGCCTTATTCTTAGCATATTTTTAAACAAGAGTTTGTACTTACAATCAAAATGAAAATGCATTACCTACCTAGTTGGTTAAAAGAAAATGTGATGGTGATGTCTAACAGCAGCAGCAGCAGTGGTTGGACGGACGGCAGCAACAACGGCGGCGGTGGTGGTGAGTCGGACGGCAGCAGCAGCGGTACTACACAAACACAAACAAAAGTTAAGAAAAAATCAAATACACAATAAAAAATTAAACATTTCCTTCATTGCAGGAAATTGATTATCATTTCCTCCATTGCAGCATTCAGTTTAAATTCTTCATATGGTTGTCCAGTGGATCCTGGTATTTCTATATTAGGAATTGAAGAGGCACCGCCAGGTGACATGACACCAAGAGACTAAAGACCAGGCTTAACCTTTAATGTGGGTCCATCCACTGACCACTAGAAGTAATACTTGACACATCAATTATTTTGAGAACTACCATCACCATCATTGACTATTTTTATTTCATTTTGTCTTTGCTTCTCCTAGTTGACGACCAACCCATCAAGTTCAATAGCGAGCCGCCGGTTCTCTGAAGTAGTGTTACAAGGTAAACCAAGGCGACTGAGAGAATTTACCATCTGAGGTACAAACTGAGCCCTACAACGGTAGAAAATATCTAAATGCCGAACAATTAGCTGAAAAACGTGTATGAGATTCGGAATTGAGTGTCCTTCCTCCACAAGAATCTTTTTAGTGTAACGTATCCAAATTGGCATACGAGAATTATCACCAATTGAGATTCGAAAGTGCTGGCATTAGTATGTCAAGGGCTTGTTTGGCCAACATTTTGTTTTCTGGCTAACAAGTACGAAGAAGGGCAACAAAAACCTGTAAAATAAGATGGGTTATTACTAGGTTTCCAACTTTATATAGGTCCAAAGTTGCTATATGTACGGCTGCTTGATACAACAGAGGCTAATGAGATGGCAATGTGTTTGAAACTGATTTACAGAGGCGTATCCATATGATCTCTAGTACTTACTATCAGTGACAATGGAAAATGATGTCGATGATGGGCTTCAACTAGTCCACTTGCTTTTAGCATATGCAGAGGCGGTGGGTTACAGAGACACACAATTAGCCGAAACAATACTTTCACAAATTTGGTACTCAGCCAATCCGTTAAGCGATTCTTTACAAAGGGTATCTTATTGTTTTGCCACCGGGTTAGAATCAAGACTTTCCCTTTTACAGACAAACATGAATGCAAATGGTACCATTTGGGGAGGAGTAATGCTTCCAACAGATGTCACTAGGGAATAAAAAATAGAAGCTTTCCATTTACATCACCAAAACACACCATACATAGAATTCGGCTTCATGTCAGCAAATGACGCCATAGTACAAGCATGCCACAAGAAAGACCGTTTGCACATTATCGACTTAGGAATGGAACAAACATTATAGTGGCCTTGCCTTATATGAACACTAGCTTCAACATCAAATCAAGAGGTCCCACCAAAATTCAACAAGATCACTGGTATTATAGGAGATCATGAAGATATGATAGAGCTAAAATCCAGCATGTAGACCCTGGCGGCTAAGGCTAATTCACTTGGAATTAGATTAGAGTTCTGCCTGATCGCGGTCCAACAACCCTAGAAATGTTAGCTAAAGATAACCTACACTTAAAGAAGGTGAAACACTGCTTGTAAACAGTATACTTCCATCTTGATCACGTACGTGAAAGAAAGTAGAGGGTCTCTAAAAATAATACTCTAGTCGATTAAAAAGATGGGACCAACGCTACTAACTGTAGTGGAACAAGATGTAACCATAATGGCCCGTTCTTTTTTGGGAAGGTTTCTAGAATCATTACATTACTATTCGGCTATATTTGATTCATTAAAGGTTTGCATGGGAAGAAAAAGTATGGAAAGATTAAAGATAGAGAGGAACCACTTCGCAAAAGAGATAAGAAACATAGTGGCATATGAGGGACCAGAGAGAGTTAAGAGGCACGAGAGGGCAGATCAATGGAGGCTATCTAATTTTTTTGCATCTGAAGATACTTTACAAATCTGCTAGTAACATCAAAATTTGATTCTTATCTAAAACTTTCACATGTGAAGAAACTTTACAAATCCTAGTAACATCAAAATTTGATTTCTATCTAAAATTTGCACATGTGAAGTTACTTTACAAATCCGCTAGTAACATTAAATTTGATTCCTATCTAAAATTTTCACATGTGAAGATACTTTACACATCCTAGTAACATCAAATTTGATTCCTATCTAAAATTTTCACATGTGAAGATACTTTACAAATCCGCTAGTAACATTCCTATCTGAAATTTTCACATCTGAAGATACATTACAAATCCGCTAGTAACACCAAAATTTGATTCCTATCTAAAATTTTCACATGCGAAGATACTTTTCAAATCCGCTAGTAACATTCCTATTTGAAATTTGCACATGTGAAGATACTTTACAAATCCGCTAGTAACATCAAAATTTGATTCCTATCTAAAATTTTCACATGCGAAGATGCTTTACAAGTCTGCTAGAAACATCAAAATTTAATTCCTATCTAAAATTTTCACATCTGAAGATACTTTACAAATCAGCTAGTAAGATCAAAACCTAATTCCTTGCTAAACTTTTCATTCATTAAGATATTACGCAAACTATTTAAGTCGCCTATAACAATCAAGACCTAATTCGCAATATTTACACTCACATGTGACATATTTACAGTTATAGAAAGAAAATAACTTCAAAAACATAATTATAATGAATTATAAATTAAATTTAATAAAAAAAATAAAAGATGTTACTATCAATTTTTGTGTAATCTGAACAGAAAGTTTATCTTCTTCGTAAATCTCATTGTGAGCCATTCTAATCGAATGTGAAAAACGGTTGAAGAACCGCGGTTGAAGAACCGCGGTTGAAGAACCGCGGTTAAAGAATAATGGTTAAAGAGTGGCGGTTGAAGAACATCGGTTGTAGAACTACGGTAGATCTGGTTATGACGGTTGAACGACGGTTGAATCGGTGTTTGATCGGAGTTAGTTGAGATGGTTGATTGATCAGAGTGTTCACCTTGAAAGTCTGATTATGTGTGTGTTTTTTTATTATAAATATGAGGTGTGATGGGTTGAATTGACAGAAATATCCTTGGTAGCATATTTAATGTAATTTGTGGATCAATCTAAACCTTTAGATTGAAAAAAGGAGGGGATGAATAGAAGGCTAGGATCCCTTCTTTCCTTCTCACAAAAATTAGCCTTCTTATTTGAACGCGCCCATATATATATATATATACACACACACATATATATATACATAAATAGAATCCGGATCGATTGAGAAGGTTTTTATTTTTAGAAGATTGAGAAGGTTTTT
>BQNB010000391.1:0-44831 GCA_026074375.1 Tanacetum coccineum | reverse complement strand
TCAAGTAAGCCAAGCATCTAATTCACCTGAGAAAAACATGCTTAAAAGGGTCAACATAAAGTTGGTGAGTTCATAGGTTAATTAAAGTATAAATATAAAATATAAAGTTGGTGACTACTGTCTCTCTACAGTATCATAAAGTGATTTAAAATGTTGGATCAAAGATTTGTAATGCATGCCTGACCTATTTCAATCTTTAAATAGTCATAAAATGTATGAATATATGTTCAAATCCAAGATTTGTAATGTATGCATGACCTATTTCAATCCTTAAATAGTCACAAAATGTATGAATATATGTTCAAATCTAAGATTTGTAATGTATGCATGACCTATTTCAATCCTTAAATTGTCACCATTTGTGATTATGATTACACACCTAAGTTCTTGAAACCGATGCTCTATGTAGCCATCGTATGTGTCCCCTCCAAGAACACCCGGGCAGTAATGAAAATCATATGTACCCATCACAGGTGTCCCCTCTAAGAACACTCGGGCAGTAATGAATATGTACCCCTCGTAGGTGTCCCCTCCAAGAACACCCGGGCAATAATGACTGTGTACCACTCACAGGTGTCCCTTCCAAGAACACCCGGGCATTTACTTGTAGTTATCAGTTCAATCCGCTTAAGCTAATTCATAATCATTTCAAAAGTAATGTATGTATTTGAGACCAAAAATAAAGTCAAATAATGTATCCCATAGCGAGCTATGTAAATGAGTATGCAAACCAATTTGTGTAAACACGTATATAATCGTCCATGTAAATGAATTTGTAAACAAGCATGTTCTCACCCCAAAAATATATGTAAAACAAGTAAAACATGGGGCTATAAACTCACCTTGATGTTGAAGAACGATTGACAGATAGGCATCTGATATGCACAACACAACGGAAGACGAAACGGCTTCACCGAGAATTTGCCGTTTATCTTAACGGTTAAATCCTACTAGTTTAGGATAATGAATTTAGTTACCCGATGGATGATTACATCAATGCGACCCGTTGATAAAAATTTAGATTTAAGGTTGTAATAGTTTGGTGGTTGGTTAAATAAATAAATCAAAAAGTAAACGCAAGGTGTGTAATATATTCTGTATATATTACCTAATGAAAAATGACCGAGTATATAATTCATACTGTGAATTATATAACAAGATACACAACCAAAAGAATAACTTGAAGCGTATATAATACGCGACATGTGTTACCTCTAAAAGGTGACAATTAAAATAAAATGGTCTAATTATATAATACTCTCCAAGTATTATATAAGAAAGATGATAAAAATAAATGAAACTAAATAATTCGACACGCTTTAGAAAATCACCACTTAAATGAATAAAAAGTTCTTAGCATAAAAGTAAACGTATGTTTTAAAGTTACAAATCATGTAAACTACGTTTTTAAAGCTTTTACAAAAGTTATGATCTTATAACTTCGTTCTTTTATCAGATTTCTAAAGTAATAGGAATTATAGTGAAAATTACTAAGTATAGTAATTTTATAGATTTTTCGCCATGACTTATTCGTTTATATAACGTTTCCATTTTTACTAAAACTCAATGTTTTCACCCTTTTTAATTATCTCGTGTTGCAAAATACTCGCGTGTCCAATATATATAATTAGGCGAGACTAAATAATATATAATACCTTTATTTAACCATTAACCACCATTTAATCCGGTTTTATATTTATAAAATCTTATGATATATTTATTAATCAATTTATATAAATCAAAACACACCCTAAAGGTTGTTTCTGCTCACCCAAACACGCCCTTATACATTTCCTGCTCACCTAAACACGCCCTTATACGAAACTGCTACCCCAAACGCACCCCTTGGTGCTTCTCTTAAACCAAACGCACCTTTATGGTGCTTTCTGCACAACCAAACGCCCCTGTTAGCGTTAACTGCCAAACGAAACACACCCTTTGGGTGTAATTCAGCAAACCAAACGCACCCCTTATGTTTTTTTTCTATCACAACCAAACGCTCCCTTGTGCTAATTCTGCCAACCCAAACGCACCCTTTAGGCTGAAAACCCAGACCCAAACGCCCTTGTTTGGTGTTATCCAGCAAACCAAACACCCCAGTTTGGCTAACACTAAACCAAACGCACCCAATCTGTTGTTAACCCTAAAACCAAACACCCCTTTTGTGATAACTTAAACCAAACGCACCCTGCTGGTGCACTTAAACCAACCAAACGCCCTCTTGGGCTGTTAGACGCGAAACAACACACCTTCAGAGTGTTTCAACAAACCAACCGCACCCTTGGCTGGTGCTAAACCCAACGCACCCTCGGCCGGTGCAAACCAACTGCACCTTTGGTGCATAACAAAACCACACGCACCCTAATCTATGAAAACCACATCGAACGCACCCTGCTGGTGCGAGCCACGCAACCCGACGTACCCTTGTTGTTATGACAGCCCAACGCACCCGAGGTGGTGATAACCACATAAACAAACACACCGTCGTGGTGTTTATCAGAACCAAACGCACGCTTTTCGTGCTTGAGCCAAACCAGACGCACCCTTAGGTTGTAGCTGGTGATGACGTGAGGGTGGCAGTGACGATGGTGTTGGTAGAGGGTGGAGATGGTAGCAGCGGCGGTGAGGATGGAGTGGTGTGGTGAGTGGCGCGGCGCGGCTACGAAAAGGGGTGGGGGCGCGTGGCAGCGAGTGGTATGTTGGATCAGATAGATCGGGTGATGAGAAACGTTTTTGGTTTCGGCCGGAAAACTTGCCGAAAATTTTTTCCGATGGCGGCGGCGGTGGCCGGTAGCCGGAATCCGGCGGCGGAGGTGGGAGCTCGCCGAAAAAATTGAGAGAGGAGAGAGAGCATGTAATATGTGTGTGTTCAATTTTTGATGAAATGAAAAATATGTGTATAACTTTTATATATATATTAAAAGTTATAAATTGAAATGATAAATGCTCAATAGTTTAGGGTTAATTGTGTAAGTTTTTAATATAGTTTTGATAACTATCGGTTCGGGACTCGTTTGAACTAGTTAACGGTCGATTCGAGTCACGAAACTTGCGCCATTGTTTTCAAAAATCATTTTTCTGATATAAATGAGTATTTACTTGATTGTATTTCATAAATATTTTTATAACATTTATAAAAATATTTGTTATTTATTTTGTGACCCGGTTATGCCTTGACCGAAAAGTAATTTTTTTTTACCGGTTACGTGATTATCGTTTTTAGTTGATAATAAAAGGTCAAAAGGGTCAAAGTCAAGTCAGACCCAAAAAGTCAAAGGGTAAAATAGTCATTTAAACGTCTGAAAATTACCGGTTGTTACAAGATTTGGCTAGATCACGGATGGTTAACCCGATTACAAATAACTAAACTATATATAACCCTTTCTTATTCGATAAACTAAATTATAACCCATCTTCTTGATGTTCTTCTTGCTGGAATTTCATGCTTAAAACACCAAAGGAAGGATAGAGAATTATTTGAGATGATTTTGTAGAAGAAATAATCTATATCTTTTTCGTTATCAATCAAATAATATTTGAAAATAAATTTTGTACTCGCATGTGTTGTAATAAAAACTATGGATTTAATAATTAAAATAGTGTTCCGAAATTTTTTACCAGTTACGCGGTAATTGTTTTCATGTGACGATAAAAGACAAAAGTCAGAAAGTCAAATCGGACCTGAAAAGTCAAGGGTAAAATAGTCATTCAAAATTCTGAAAATTGCCGGATGTTACAGTACCTACCCCTTAAAGAAATCTCATCCCGAGATTAAATTTGCGTTAACGTTCATTGTGTTGACCAAGAAAAATATTTAGGATTTTAATAAACCAGTACTAAACCAAGACCTGATAACTTATTCAGCAAATTAGATGTTTTGACACTTCTACACATATACCAAAAAGTTTATGGCTAAGTTACCAGTGATATTAATCCATCAAAATAGGTATCTCAAAAATATCATTACAACAGATCTTATGACTGATATAACCGCGTCATGAAGAAAGTCTCTTAATAGTAAAACATCGAAGAGAGAAAATGTAAGTCCGTGAGTATGTTCGTATACAGGTTTAAATTTTCCCGGACGGAGTCCATTTCTGATATCTGTAATGTTTCGTATGATAAAAACGACTGAGGCTAATAGATGAGTAAGTATCGAACTTGCTTAAGAGCAGTACTAGATGTATCGGACCTAAGTCTTCGCACTAGTGGCCCAAATGAATATGTTTTTTTGACTGAATTTGTTTCGTCGGTAATGTGTTTATCTGGTTTAAGGTGGGAGTTGCATTACCTATTGGATAAAGTTGTACCAGCTGGGACCGCTCCAGGACCCAATAGCAGCGACCATAACATCAATAACTATACAACTGGTGATGGGATGCCGAGAATGAGGACATTTCGAGAAACAATATTCCCATAATAAAGTTCAACAAATGGGAGGAGCTCGTGGAAGAGCTTATACGATAGACGGCGGAATATGGTACTCAGTCGTTAGTTCCCCGAGGATGAACGAACTCCATTAGTTCAAGAGTGTACAGTCAGTTCGGTTCCACAGAACAGTTCGTGATGCGAGGATTAGCAACGTCAAAAGCAAATAACTTAAGAAGGAGAATAAGGGTAATGAAATCGAGGCCCCTTTAAGAATTTTTGCGAGTGGCAAGAACACTATTGTGCTCCTAAACTGACCTTTTCAACGAATTTCGGTGATTATCGGGTTCGAGTTCATACTTGTGTCATATTGGATACCATTAAGCCCACTCATTTATAATTCATTACTTACATAAAGGAGCGTCCTAATTTATGTAAGTAAGAAATGATAAACTTATGGTTCGGGAATTTACAATTTCTTTATTTAACTAAAGAGGCATCCCAATCCTTCAAATAAAAGAGATTATAAATCATCCTACTTAATAATTTCTGATGCAATACGCGTACTCACATAACTTCAAGGTGATGGATAACATGACGATGCATGTGCTTCTAATGAGTATGGGGCGAGTGTTTAAAACTCGTCTTCGGAGGCGGGGAGTAAAACTATCCGAGAAGATCGACATAGAGTTCAAGATAGTTACTGAGTGCTCGGTTAGAGTAGATAAGGTAAAGGTCTCTATGAACGAGTCAACATAGCGATTATCATATCAATCCTCCTATTACAAGTCCCGCCCATACAAGACTTGTAATACTTAGATTCATACATAATCCCATGTAAACAAAATTTTGACGCTCTTCTTAGAGAAATAATATTCTCTAGAGATATTATATAAAGCTATGAAGAAAAATAATATTCTTAGAGACCATTGTTTAACTTATAATGTCTGAGAACGAAATGAGACCATTGTGCAACTCACAATGTCTAAGAAGTAAAATGAGACCATTGTGTAACTTACAATGTCTGAGGTATAAATGAGACCATTGTGCAACTCATAATGTCTTAAGAAATGTTCTAGTATATATATAATTAACTCTTATATAAATAAAACGTCGACGATAATACGCGAATAGAATGCAAGCATATAATTATAAAAAATATAAAGTATATATGTATGTCAGTAAGCACATAAAGGTAACAAGTAACCAAGCCAGTAAGCAGTAGTGTGTATTGCACTTTGAAATGTTTGCGTGTATGCAATGTTAATGAAAAACAGTTTGATTGTCTAGGGTAAAATATGCAACCTAGTTCTCTATAACCAGTGCTCTGATACCAATCTGTAACACCCCCAAAAATGTGTCGCAGCGAAAATGTGTCCGGGGCGTTACTTCATAATAAAACAACACAAGATACAAGAGAACGAGCCCGGGGGGGGGTGGGGGGGCCCCCCCCCCCCCTCTAAATATGTTCTTTGAAAAGTAATCTCGTTGATTTTCTTGAAATTGATATAACATTTGTCCCATAATTGCATCACAATGAAAAGCTTGAAAGCAATACAACGAGATTTGATCATTTGTATATAAGTAGAAATCCATGAATGAAATCTTGTCAATTTAGACTCCAATGCACATCAGTAAACCAAGCATCTAGTTCACCTGAGAAAAACATGCTTAAAAACGTCAACATAAAGTTGGTGAGTTCATAGGTTAGTTAAAGTATAAATGTAAATTCCAATGAATGTATTTGTCTACTGTGTCGTCACAGTACCATGTAAAACGTTTAGTGACTACTGTCTCTCTACAGTATCATAAAATGATTTAAAATGTTGGATCAAAGATTTGTAATGCATGCCTGACCTATTTCAATCCTTAAATAGTCACAAAATGTATGAATATATGTTCAAATCCAAGATTTGTAATGTATGCATGACCTATTTCAATCCTTAAATAGTCACAAAATGTATGAATATATGTTCAAATCCAAGATTTGTAATGTTTGAGCTGACCACTATATCCAATACAATAGTCCACCCATTTGTGAATAGAAACACCCACTATGTTCATTGAAAAATGTGACGTAGATTTGTTTTATGCCACTTTATTCAAGGCACTGTAAAGAAATGTACCCCTCGAAGGTTGTACCCCTCCAAGAACACCCGGGTCAGTAATAAAAAATTCAATGTGTATGTGTTGTTGGAACCTGCAGGCGCCAAATCCAATATCATGATCCGACATGTATAACGTTCGTATCCCGGTGAATAGCTAGGTCACCCGAACGGGGAATGCAATCCCAAAGATTCTATCTTATAACATTCGTGCTTACCCTCCTAGTAATTAACAATTCATGCAACCTAAGCTAATCCATAATCATTAGAATGAAATCCAAGTTGTAGTATCCATAAGTGAAAACTAGTGATGTATCTCATCGTGAGATATGTAAATGAGTATGTAAACGAGTTTGTAAACATTCATGTAAACACATATGTAATCGACCATGTAAATGAATATGTAAACACGTATGTAATCGACCATGTAAATGAATTTGTAAACACGTATGTAATCGACCATGTAAATGAATTTGTAAACACGTATATAATCGTCCATGTAAATGAATTTGTAAACAAGCATGTTCTCACCCCAAAAATATATGTAAAACATGGGGCTATAAACTCACCTTGATGTTGAAGAACGATTGACAGATAGGCATCTGATATGCACAACACAACGGAAGACGAAACGGCTTGACCGAGAAGTTGCCGTTTATCTTAACGGTTAAATCCTACTAGTTTAGGATAATGAATTTAGTTACCCGATGGATGATTACATCAACGCGACCCGTTGATAAAAATTTAGATTTAAGGTTGTAATAGTTGGGTGGTTGGTTAAATATAAATCAAAACACACCCTTATACGAAACTGCTACCCCAAACGCACCCCTTGGTGCTTCTCTTAAACCAAACACACCTTTATGGTGCTTTTTGCACAACCAAACGCCCCTGTTGGGGTTAACTGCCAAACGAAACACACCCCTTGGGTGTAATTCAGCAAACCAAACGCACCCCTTATGTTTTTTTCTATCACAACCAAATGCCAATGCTCCCTTGTGCTAATTCTGCCAACCCAAACGCACCCTTTAGGCTGAAAACCCAGACCCAAACGCCCTTGTTTGGTGTTATCCAGCAAAGCAAACACCCCAGTTTGGCTGACACTAAACCAAACGCACCCAATCTGTTGTTAAACCCTAAAACAAATACAACCCCTTTAAATGATAAACTAAAACCAAAACGCACCCTGCTTCTGTGAGCACTTAAAACCAACCAAACGCCCTCTTGGGCTGTTAGACGCGAAACAACACACCTTCAGAGTGTTTCAACAAACCAACCGCACCCTCGGCTAGTGCTAAACCCAACGCACCCTCGGCCGGTGCAAACCAACCGCACCTTTGGTGCATAACAAAACCACACGCACCCTAATCTATGAAAACCACACCGAACGCACCCTGCTGGTGCGAGTCACGCAACCTGACGCACCCTTGTTGTTATGACAGCCCAACGCACCCGGGGTGGTGATAACCACATAAACAAACACACCCTCGTGGTGTTTATCAGAACCAAACGCACGCTTTTCGTGCTTGAGCCAAACTAGACGCACCCTTAGGTGGTGGCTAGTGATGACTATGAGAGGTGTGGCGATCAAGGTGGATTGAATGGTGGTTTGGAGGGAGGGTGGAGATGTACAACGGCTGTGAGGAAGGAGTGGGGTGGTGAGTGGGCGCTGCAAACGCTACCGAAGGGGAGGGCGCGTGGCAGACGATTGGTATGGTAGATCGGATAAGATCTGGTGATGAGAAACGAATTTTGGGTTTTCGGCCAGGGAAAAGTTTTGCGGCGTCGGTGGCCCGGCGGCCGAATCCGTGGCGGCGACCGGAGGGAGCTCGCGGAAAAAATGAAGAGAGGAGAGAGGAGCATGTAATATGCGTGTGTGAGAATTAAATTTGTGAAGAAAAACAAAAATATGTGTATAACTTTTATATATATATTAAAAGTTATAAATTGAAATGATAAATGCTAAATAGTTTAGGGTTAATTGTGTAAGTTTTTAATATAGTTTTGATAACTATCGGTTCGGGATTCGTTTGAACTAGTTAACGGTCGATTCGAGTCACGAAACTTGCGCCATTGTTTTCCAAATCATTTTCTGATAAAAATGAGTATTTACTTGATAGTATTTCATAAATATTTTTATAACATTTATAAAAATATTTGTTATTTATTTTGTGAGCCGGTTATGCCTTGACCGAAAATAAAATGAATTTTTAACTCGAATATTCGCGTTATCAACAAACGCTTTTGAATAAAATGTTAAATGATTTTATTTAATATTTTTATTAAATAAATAGTGATAATTAAAAATAAATTTAATTATTTTTGTGTCGGTACGCGTTGGTGCACTAGTTCAAAATTTTGCGAGGCTGTTTAAAGCCCTTTTCTGCTATGTTTATCCAGTCTCCAGGCAAAACTAAAAAGTGGTCCGGAAATGTCCGTTCTAGTCAATCAATTACTTTAGAGACCGAGTTGTGAAAACGTGATTAGTGGGATCGTTTTCGTACAATACACTTAAAAATAATCTATATATTTTTCGTTTTCAAGTCAAATAAGTTGAAAATAACTTTGTACTCGAGGTGTGTAATAATAAATATGATTTATTATTAAAATATGTTTTGAAAATTTTTACCAGTTACGCGGTAATCGTTTTCATGTGACGATAAAAGACAAAAGTCAGGAAGTCAAATCGGACCTGAAAAGTCAAGGGTAAAATAGTCATTCAAAATTCCAAAAATTGCCGGATGTTACATTGAAAGCGTGCTAACAATCTCCCTCAACATTTTCTTTAACATGATTACTTGTACCACATCACGGTAGGAGTAGTACTTGATCCACTTGAAAGATATGTCTTTGTTATTGTTCAGCAATCTTGTCAAAAATGTTCTTTTGAGGAAGTGCTTGTACATCAGAGATTGCGGAAGACTTTGATAGTTTGAGCTTTCATCATGTATTTATCTTTGTCGCTTGACCAATGAGGTCCTTAATCGTTACCCGCTAGAATGAGGTTGTAATGCCCGTCACTTATACCTAAAAATTGATGTTAGTGATAAACTAATAGAAATAGACGAAATGGGCTTTGTCATTTGTCTTTGAGTTCGTTTACAATATTACATAAACCTCCGGATTTCCGTAGGACCATTTATAACAGTATAAATTACTTGTCCCTGTGATCATTAGGTTTATATTTAAAAGACCTCCTTGACAATGATTTCCAGCTCAAGAGTATAGATCCTCTAATGAGATTTGCATTAGATTCACCGTACTTTCTTGTTCTCATTACCCCTGTAAGTCTACAACAGCACACAACAAAAAACGGTAAGAGTAATCAGAAAGTTACTATCTATTCTTATTGAGTCGTCAATTCATATACTGGACCAAAATTGTATCTAGTTGACACAAGCTTTGGTTTTCATTTATGAATCTCTCGCAAGACACCTACCAAGAGCAAGTTTGAAGTTACTCAAAAAGGATTCTATGTCACTGTGAATACTAAAGAGTATCCTCTGATGTTCAGGCGCAATTACACACGGATAATGCGTAGGGGACTTTTGATACCAAATATTTGTATAATGATGTTACGACATTTTGTATATTGGAAATTTGTGTCCTAGTGAGATATTTTGATGGATCTTCTTCGTTGGCTCTAGACTCTATAAGATTTACATTTGTTATTTTGGTAATCGGAGGCTGGAGCGGACTGCCACCTTTTCAATATCATCAATCTCGAATGAGTAAAGTTCAGGGGTAGTGTAATTAGAAACGTGTTGATCTATTAGAAATGGACACAGAAATCCTTTTGAGAGATTTTGAAGGGCAGGGAGGGTTGTCAATGCTATCACTGGGTCCATGATGTCAGTCTTCAATATCATAATCATCTTTGTGATTACCGATAGATTATGTATTAACCCGGTTTCTGCCTAGGGTTGTATGGAGGGCTTCTTTCTTTTCACCCTTTATCCTTATAATTCTTTTTCATTCTTCACCCCTCAAAAAGTGCTTACCGAGAACCTTCATGACTATACCATTGTTTTGGTATTGTTCTAGCAGCTAAGCACCATCTCAGTCGGCAACTCTTCCCTTATTCTTACTTACTCTTTTTCAACATAACCTAGGACTTCTACTCCCATCTAATGAGTGTTCCTGGTAGATCCCATCAAGTCTGGCTAGTATCATGGAACGAATATACCAACCATTAACCGTTACTATAACTCCTTGAGAAACAATAGTTGGTCGGTCTTTGGGTAATGCCTGATGAAGATTCCATAAACCATTTAATAAAAAATCAATCAACTTTCTGAGAAATCATTTAAGTACAGTCGAGTTTTCCAGAGTTTACCAAAAATCTCCCCTCCACATATGCACTAAAGTTATGAAAGAGTTTTAGCATAAGGCGAGGTTGGGAACGACGTTATAGATTGAAGATCGTATCCGTTATTAATCTGTATTGATCACATTTTAATCACTATTCTCCCCCTCAAAAATTGCATATGTGTTTACAATTTTTGACAATTAGTTAATTCAAAACAGGTTAATGTCCGAAATTCACATGAGCCTAACTAAGTCTTGGGAGAACAGCAGTGCATGCAGAATGAATCATATTATTATACTCCCCCTTAATTATTTAATAGAGTGAACACTTGGAGTGGCGAGTAGATGTTGAACACACAATTTTGAAAGAGAATAGCAATTTTTCTTGTTTGAAAATATCTTAGAAAAATTGGGCTTAACAGGAAAAATATTGTGAGATATAACTTTATTTACAATCATTTTACCTTAGTACCTTCTCTTTAGCATATCAAAAACATTTGAATTGTTTTATATGACTTTGCTCCAAGACCGTAGAAAGATATGAACTTTCGTTGATTGAGGAATAAAAGACAGAACTGGACAATTTCCATTCTTGGAGTACCGAGTCCTAAGCTGACATTTAACTTAAAGATTTCGTAGAGAAAAAGTGAAAGACTCATGTTTTGAGAAAGCATTTAGAACTCTTGCTCGAACTTCATTTTATTCGCCCGGTGTTAAGATAAACAACATTTCTAGGTGCGCAAAATTTTACGATTGCCGAGAGACATGTCAGAGAAGATTAATATTTTTGTATTTTTGAAATTTCTGATTTGTATTTATGCTTTTATAGGTATATATTTTTGTATTTCTTTTTCTTTTAGTTTTTTATATTTTTTGTATTTTTCTTTTTAAAAATATTTAAAATCAAAAATAAAAAAAGGATTCAAAAATATTACAGTCGAATTTCCATCACAGTGATAGTTATTGTTAAGTAAAGTAGATGATTTTGAATCTTTTGTTGGTGACGTTTATTGGATGCATCAGCATATTAACAGCGGAAGACTTTTAAAAAAACTTGATTTTCTCCCTTTGGAATAATTCGTCGTACAAATTGCCGAATAGACTTTTTCCATCTCTATCATTTGACGTCATGACTATCATATCTACTAAATGTGAAAACAAGAAGACATCTCTATTTTTAAGTAAAGCGCACTGAAGGTGTACACTCCCCTTTTATTGGAGCTCCGGCTTAATGCAGAGAAGTGTACATAAGCCATACGACTTTAGCTAAACAGTACTTTGAATGTTTTTGTTACAAGCTCAAGACCGAAAAGCTTTTCGCTTTTGGTGTTAATTGATAACGCACTGACACATACATTTTCCTTTTATTTGAAGATTGGGTTGCAATCTAACATTTGATTACAAGCCATTGCAGAAGGCTCATCAACTGTCGCATTCATTGTCTCCATGATTTTTTTTGTCCTTTGGTTTATACTCGGAAAGAAATGGAATTAGGCAAGAGTTATCAAGCCCAATTTGACAACCGTCATAGAGATAAAGTTAAACTTGAAACACCTTTTGTATGATAGGTTCCTGAGGGTTAGAAGTACAAGCATTATCACCTTTAGAGCAGTCAGGTTGACACTCAGATTCACTAGTTGCAATTATCTTTCCTTTAAGGTCAAACACTCTTCCAGTTGGTGACCACCTAAGGCAAGATGTAGGTGTACTAGGCTTAGGTGAAGCAAGTCTTTCTTTGGACCCTACCTTTTTAGGTTTCCAGACTCTTGGCTTATGTTTCCTTTGATTTGCACTTTTTGGAACATTGGCACTTTGGTTTTTCTTTCTAGATTTCATGCCATTCACATACTGAAGCACACAATCATCATGATTAGTGGTAATTAGACATTGCTTACATGTAGCACAAATTGTTGGGAAAATACAAGTCAAAAGGTCAAAAGGTCAACGTACTGCTAAGTAGAAGGTCAAAGTACTGCTAAGTTGAAGATCAAAGTACTGCCTTCTTAGTATGGAAAAGTCAACGTACTGACGTTGTTAAAGGAACTTTGAAAGATTAACGGTTACAGTAGTAGTTATCATGTAACAGTTAAATTAGTGATTAGTATTAAATCGATTTTAGTGTCATACAAGGACTGTACACCTACTAGAGTTATCCTTATGTTTATAAAAGGATCTCTAGGAAGGCATTAGAACGACACACAGAATACAACACGAAAAACAAAACATTAGAAGCATTTAGAGTGTAATTATAGGTGATCTGCAACCTTAGGCAGATTCAAAAGGTGGTCTTAAAATAAGAATCGTGTATGAAAAACTATTGTGGTGTTCTTCTTGATACTATTAACAGTTTACCGCATAGTTGATTTGTAATATATCATTGTATCATTGTTATCGACTTTGATTTATTCAAGGAAGTAACATCCTTTACAGGCTAAAGGTTTATATACTAAGGTATTATCGATCCTACAAGATGTATCGAGCCTGTTAGAGACTCTAGATCAAAAGAAGATTTTACTCATTCCGAAATCTTCGAATTTAAATATGTCTGAAGCGAACCTATTACCTCCACCTCATCAGTTTACTGCACTATGGGGGGGGAAAAAAAACAAAAAAAAATCTCAGATGATCAAGAAAGTAAGAATAAGACCCGTTGGTCCATGAAGATGGACAGTAAATTGCCCAACAAACTGATCATATACCAATGGGATAGTAACACCAATGGAGACCAGCCACAACTGATCCTGGCTCCACGTCACAAGCACCAAAACTTCACTTGCTTGCCAAAACAGCAAGAAAAACAATGATAAAGCTCCTTAACAATTGCTTTCTGCAATTCTATAGACATCTTCTAGTTTTCATGATGCCACAAATGCAAAAACCTATGGACAGAAATCCATAAAAGCAAATTTTTGGTGGAAATGAAGCCACAAAGAAGAAGCAAAAGAATCTTTTTTGAAATAACAATTCGAGACGTGTTTACTATCGTATCTAGAGAAGACTAGATTCAGCATACGAAAGGTTTTCAGTAACATTTTAGTATCATGAATTAAAGAGCTTAAAGTGTCCCTTGAAGATGCAATTTGAAGTTTCTAAGAAGTTTACCATTGTGGTTGGCATGTAGTTGAGCTACAAATGATTCGGGGAAACCTGAGATTGGATGAATTGGAGTTTTGAATGATCCTCTACAACTACCTTGAAGGTGTATGACATGAATTGAGAAGGGCGATTTCAATCCAGCTCAAAACAAAATATTGTTTTCGTCCACAAAAGTCAAAGGCAGTAACTTTAAAACAAAGTACTGCTGAACAGCAAATACCCAAAGTATAACTAGCAGGCTGCCTCGAAGCAAGGTGCAAACTGCTCCTAACTACTGTGCTTCCCACTCAGATGAAAATCATATGTTCCATCTTTGATCAACAAGCATCTATGCCTACAACTCATGAAGATTAAGACTGCTTCAAATTGATGAAGATGGCAATGGAAGAAATTGACATTCGATGGCAGTGGCTATGAAATTACTTCAAGGAATTAAGGACGTTTATGAGGAAAACACGAAGACCCATTGTGACTCTCAGCCCAAAAGAATGGGATTACCTTTGATAAGTAAAATATTGGAATGCTTAAATTTCAAAAGTTGGGGTCATATTGCTAGGAGTGCAGATTGCAAAATAACCAGAAAAACAGAGCAAATGGTCGTAAAAGAAAAGAAAATTATGGACTATTGAAGATTCAAACCAAAAAGCCTTGGTAGCAACGAGAACAAACCAAATGAAGATATGACTGGACCAAGGAATTTAGAAGTTGAACAGTGACATTTGCATGAAGGCACTCGACAGAATTGAAACAAGATGATTGTAGCATGGATTTGATGCAAAACAATGTGCATTTTTGGGACAAGATATGACTTGGTGATTTTGACTGGAGCAACATAGCTGATGATACACCATGTCTCTAGCTTTGAATGGCTACAAACTCAAGGTACCTTACTGTTGGCCAAAATGTAGTAAATCTTATAAAAAGTTGTGCTTGAAATTATCAACCTGAAAGGAGACAATTTTCAAAATGGCTAAGGACTGAAATTCTAGGAAATCAAATTAGCCATATAGTCATTAGAAGTCATACTTAAAACACATGAAAAGAATGAAATATGCCATGGGTATAAGTATTGAAACCGATGGGAAATATGACTTAAAGATAAGGGATTTGAAACTAAAGAAAAAACCAAAGGAACTAGAATCAAGAGCTTAAAAGAAATAATGATATTAATGTAAAAACTAAAAAATGAAAAATGGACAATAATGCTTCTGGACCTTCAAAACGAAGTCCCTAAACAAACAAAGATATTTTCAGATAAATCATGTATAAGGATTTGGGGTTAGAGTCTAGTAATGGTATGGAAAGTAGTAAAATTCAACAGGGAATACAATTCGACTGAATCTTTGTAACCAAAATTTCAAAAAACAAAAGGATTTCATTAGTACCTCCACCTACAGGTCTATCATACCACCAAGGGCAAATACTCTTTTAATAGGGATAGATGAACAAGCCCTTTAGGAACAAGGTCCTTTATCAGAGAATACAAAGTCTAGTCAACCAAAATTAGATAGAAATTAAAGTCCTAATTTGAATGATTGGGGTTGATGTGGAATGATGAAGAGACTGATTTAAACTCTTCAGATATTCAAAAAAACTAATTTGAACTCAGAAAAATGTGTAAAACATCTTTATCAACACATCTCCCTAGCAGTCAAAACAGTGTTGTTCAAGGATCTAGGAAAGATAGGGTCTTGGGCACGAAAGGGTGGAGTAAAATATGTTAAGTATGTTACAGTCCTAATCACCTAATCAAGGACTGCGCAATCAACATACAGAACTCGTCAAACAAACCGCAAACTCCTAAACCTAAGGGAACACATGTTTCAACGGACACAAGACCAGTTTGGAACAACACCCAAAGGTGAACATAGATAACTTCTCAGGAAACACTAGTAACACCCTCGCCAAGGATAGTCTTTTATCCCCATCAGCAGTACTTACAAGTGGAAGGGGTTGAAAAGTACTACCAGACCGAAATTGACACTGAACAGATACCTACAAAAAGTACTGCAATGTTTTTTATCAAGTTAACTGCTAACCAAGGATGTAACCACACCACCGCATTACTTTCACAAAGTACTGGTAGACCATATTATCCAAGGAAGGATAATTACGACCTAGAACCTCAAACTTACACCATCAACAAGTCTACACCACAAGGACTCCTCACACAGACCACAAAGACCCAAGAAAAAAAAAGAAATTATGAAAACTATCTATGTTAAGGAAAGAAAGTACTGTTGGAATCACAAACAAAACTTCCAAAAAATATGTAAGATGTCAAAGGGAGTCCATGATAAATCAAACATGAGACCAAAAGGAGCTTCCTTAGATTCTGTGAATAGAGATAAATGTGTTCTTACACATCTCCAGCTATTTAGTATTTAACTCCATTAGGGGTACCAGTCAATTATGACTTGGTACCCTAAAAGAGTCTAATTCGTTAACTTTTTTGTACAGGGCAAATCCATAAGAAGAAGGATCTCAAAGATTATATGGCTATGAATTGACAGTGGATCTCTGGAAGTATGACAGGAAATACAGGACAAGCTGTTTGATATTTAAAGAGTTCAAGGGTGGTTTAGTGGCTTTTGGAAATGGACTCTAAAGAGGAAGAAACTCAGGAAAAGGAACCATTCAAGACATCAGCTTAAACTTTGAGAAGTTAGCTATGTGAGAGGAGCTTAAGTTCAATCTCTTACTGTTCTCAAATCTGTAATAAAAGCAATAATGATTCCTCTTCACAGATAAGGAGTGTCTTACATATCTCCAAAGTTTAAATCTTGTTTGATGAAGATCTTGTGATACTTAGAGCTCCTAGAAAGAATGATGTATACAGTCTGGATCTAAAGAATATCATTCCTTCTGGAGGAGTAACTTGTTTGGTTGCAAAGGCAACAAAGGATGAAGCTGTCTTATGGCACAGAAGATTGGGGCATGTCAACTTCAAGAATATTAACAAGTTTGGTTAAAGGCAATCTTTTATAGTTTCACCTTCCAGACATTCCAAGCATGATCATTCAGGTCTGCATGTAGAAAGGGTAAACAGCACAGGGCTTCTTGCAAGAAGATTGAAGAAAGAACAGTCAGAGAACCTCTAGAATTGCTCCATATGGATTTATTTGGACCTGTTTCAGTAGAGAGTGTAAATAGGAAGAAGTACTGCTTGGTGGTTACTGATGACTGTAGTAAATTCAGTTTAGGGTTGTTATTTCTTACTTTACAAGATGAGACATAGGATATGGCTTTCATGAAATTTATCGCGGTAATACTTAGATTCATACATAATCCCATGTAAACAAAATTATGATGGTTTTCGTGTAATACAATATTGTATACAGTTATGAGAAAAAGAAAAAATATTCTTAGAGACCATTGTTAACTTACAATGTCTGTGAAATGAGTGAGACCATTGTGTAACTCACAATGTCTGACCAGTAGAATGAGACCATTGTGCAACTCACAATGTCTTAAGAAAAGTTCTGGTATTTATATAAATAACTCTTATATAAATAAACGTACGATATACGCAAAAAGGAATGCAAGCATATATTATATATATGTATGTCATGTAAGCACTTAATGTAACAAGTAATGTAAGCACATAAGCAAGTAGTGTGTATGCACTTTGAAAATGTTTGATGTGATGCAATGTTTGTGAAAACGGTTATAGTCTAGGGTAAAATATGCAACCTAGTTCTCTATAACCTTGGCTCTGATACCAATCTGTAACACCCCCAAAATTGGGTCGCAGCGGAAATATGTCCGGGAGCGTTACTTCATAATACAATAGCACAAGATACAAGAGAACGACCTCTAAATGTGTCGTTTGAAAAGTAATCTCGTTGATTTTCTTGAAATTGATATAACATTTGTCCCATAATTGCATCACAATGAAAAGCATGAAAATAACCCAACGAGATTTGATCATTTGTATGTAAGTAAAAATCCATAAATGAAATCTTTTCAATTTAGACTCCAATGCACATCAAGTAAGCCAAGCACCTAATTCACCTGAGAAAAACATGCTTAAAAGTGTCAACATTAAAGTTGGTGAGTTCATAGAGTTTTATAAATATAAATGTAAATGTTGAAATCCAAAGATTTATAAAGTATGCATGGTCATTTCATTTCTTATAATAATGGCCAAAAATGTAAGAGTAAATGTAGAACCGAAAGAGTTCAGTGTTTATTGCTTCATCGCAGTATACCGAAAAGTGTTCAGAAATCAGTAATGTTCAACAAGATAGTGTGGACAGTGATTTCGTTGATTTTCCAAAATGTATGAGTCTACTATAACAGATACAGTACCACATAAATAATATCTACTGTTGCGCTAAGCTCATGACACCGAAGCTCGACATCTATGTATGCAATTTAATGCAAATAAAGGCCCGTGTAGATGTTCAAACCCGTAACATCCAAATTGTTCCGACATGTATGCATTCGTGTTTCAGTACGGTCGAAACTAGCGAGAGCTACTCACCCGAACAGGGATGTCAATCCCAAATAAATCTATGTATACACTCGCGCTTACTTAACCCGTACTATCAGTCAAGCAATTGACGGTTTATGATAATGGGCAATGGTGGGTTTAGCTACTTAGGCACATGTAAACAGGAGATGATAACCGAAAACACTTGTGTCCAAAAAAATAACCATTGTAATCATAAACAGCTTTAAGTACTTAAATCCATAAGTAGAAAGAGTGTGATATAAATCAAGTAGTTGAATTGTAATGAGTATGTAAACAATTTCGTAAACGTGTATGCAAATGAGTATGTGACAAAGTATGAAACCAAGTTTGTAATCAACCATGTAATTGCGTTTGTAATGAATTGCAAAATCAAGTATGTAAATCAAGTGTGTAGAATAGTATGTAAAAGATATTGTAAACGAATATATAAACAAGTTGTATTAAGCATGTATTCTCCCCCGAGATTTGTAAAGTAAACATAAAACAAGTGAAAGAGGGGCTATAAACTCACATTGATGTTGTAGAACGATTGGCGGGAATGCACATATTAAGCGCCAGACAAAACGAAAACTGAAACGGCTCGACCATGAAGTTGCGGTCTATCTTAACGGCTAAGACCCATTAGCCTAGGATAATAAATTTGGGTTTCCCGATGGATAGTCACCTCAACGCGACACGTTGATAGAGGATTTAGATCTCAAGTTGTAATGGTTTGGGTGGTTGGTTAAATAAAATGAATCGAAAAGTAAACGCAACGTATGTAATATAGTCCGTATATATTACATATGGAAAATGGACAAGTTTATAATTCATATGGTGAATTATATAACAAAGACAAACAACCAAACGAATAATCGAGGTTCATAATACTTTGCAAGTATTATATAAGAAACGTGAGTAAATGATTAAACAAAATAATTCGACACGTTTTAGCAAATCACCCCTTATGTTTTTTTCTATCACAACCAAATGCTCCCTTGTGCTAATTCTGCCAACCAACGCACCCTTTAGGCTGAAAACCCAGACCCAAACGCCCTTGTTTGGTGTTATCCAGCAAACCAAACACCCCAGTTTGGCTAACACTAAACCAAACGCACCCAATCTGTTGTTAACCCTAAAACCAAACACCCCTTTAATGATAACTTAAACCAAACGCACCCTGCTCGTGCACTTAAACCAACCAAACGCCCTCTGGGGCTGTTAGATCGTGAAAACTACACACCTTCAAGTGTTTCCACAAACCAACCACACCCTCGGCTGGTGCTAAACCCAACGCACCCTTGGCCGGTGCAAAACAACCGCACCTTTGGTGCATAACAAAACCACACGCACCCTAATCTATGAAAACCACACCGAACGCACCCTGCTGGTACGAGCCACGCAACCCGACGCACCCTTGTTGTTATGACAGCCCAATGCACCCGGGGTGGTGATAACCACCTAAATAAACACACACCTCGTTGTGCTTTATCAGATACCAAACGCACGATTTTCGTGCTTGAGCCAAACCAGACGACACCCTTAGGTGGGTGGCTAGTGATGACGATGAGAGGTTGGTGGCGATCATGGTGATGATGGTGTTGGGGGAGGGTGGAGATGGTAGCAACGGCGGTGAGGATGGAGTGGGGTGGTGAGTGGCGCTGCACGGCTACCGGAAGGGGGGGCGTGGCAACGAGTGGTATGGTAGATCGGATAGATCTGGTGATGAGAAACGTTTTTGGTTTCGGCCGGAAAAGTTTTGCGGCGGCGGTGGCCGGCGGCCGGAATCCGGCGGCGACGGAGGGAGCTCGCCGGAAAAATTAAGAGAGGAGAGAGAGCATGTAATATGTGTGTGTGTTTAATTTTTGATGAAAACAAAAATATGTGTATAACTTTTATATATATAGTAAAAGTTATAAATTGAAATGATAAATGCTCAATAGTTTAGGGTTAATTGTGTAAGTTTTTAATATAGTTTTGATAACTATCGGTTCGGGACTCGTTTGAACTAGTTAACGGTCGATTCGAGTCACGAAACTTGCGCCATTGTTTTCCAAATCATTTTTCTGATAAAAATGAGTATTTACTTGATAGTATTTCATAAATATTTTTATAACATTTATAAAAATATTTGTTATTTATTTTGTGACCCGGTTATGCCTTGACCGAAAATAAAATGAATTTTTAACTCGAATATTCGCGTTATCAACAAACGCTTTTGAATAAAATGTTAAATGATTTTATTTAATATTTTTATTAAATAAATAGTGATAATTAAAAATAAATTTAATTATTTTTGTGTCGGTACGCGTTGTGTGCGCTGTTCAAAATTTTGCGAGGCTGTTTTAGCCCTTTTCTGCTTGTTTCCAAGTCTCGGGTAAAACTAAAAAGTTGTCCGGAATGTCGTTCTACATCAAATTGCTTTAGAGTCCGAGTTGTGAAAACGTGATTTAGTGGTTCGTTTTCGATACGTCAGCTTAGAAATAATCTATATCTTTTTCGTTTTCAAGTCAAATAAGTTGAAAATAACTTTGTACTCGAGGTGTGTAATAATAAATATGATTTATTATTAAAATATGTTCCGAAAATTTTTACCAGTTACGCGGTAATCGTTTTCATGTGACGATAAAAGACAAAAGTCAGAAAGTCAAATCGGACCTGAAAAGTCAAGGGTAAAATAGTCATTCAAAATTCCAAAAATTGCCGGATGTTACATTGAAAGCGTGCTAACAATCTCCCTCAACATTTTCTTTAACATGATTACTTGTACCACATCACGGTAGGAGTAGTACTTGATCCACTTGAAAGATATGTCTTTGTTATTGTTCAGCAATCTTGTCAAAAATGTTCTTTTGAGGAAGTGCTTGTACATCAGAGATTGCGGAAGACTTTGATAGTTTGAGCTTTCATCATGTATTTATCTTTGTCGATTGAGCATGAGGTCTTGAATCTTGACTCCGCTAGAATGAGGTTGTAATGCCGTAACTTATACCTAAAAATTGATGTTAGTGATAAACAATAGATATAGACGAAGATGGCTTTGTCATTTGTCTTGAGTTCGGTTACATTAACCTCCGGTTCCGTGAGGACCGTTTTACAGTATAAATACTGTACCTGTGATCAGGTAGGTTTAATTTAAATGAAACACTCTTGACATGATTCCAGATCAAAGTATTAGTCTCTAATGAGATTGCATTGATTCACCGTACTGCTTTTTCTCATATACGGAACGTCTCAAAGCAAACAACAGGTAAGAGTGAATCAAGATAGTTACTATCTTTCTGATTGAGTCGTCAATTCATATACTGGACCAAAATTGATATCTAGTTGACACAAGCTTGGTTCATTTAGAATCTCGCAAGTCACCTACCAAGAGCTTGTTTGATGTTAGCTCAAAAAGGATTTCTATCGTCACTGTGAATACTAAAGAGTATCACTCTGATGTTCAGGCAATATCACAAGGGATATTGCGTAGGACTTGTTGATTACCAAAATATTGTATAATGGATGTACGACATTATGTATATTGAAATTTGTGTCCTAGTGGATTTTGGATGGCTCTCGTTGGCTCTAGGGAGTCTATAGTTTACATTTGTTAATTTGGTAATCGGAGGGTGGAGCGGACTGCACCTTTTCTTTATCAACAATCTCAGGAATGAGAAAAGAAAATAGATAGAAACGTGTTGTTCTATGTGAGAAATGAAAACAGAAATCTATTTGAGAGATTGAGAGTGGCTAGGGAGGGTTGTGCAATTGATCTCTGGGTCAATGATGTATGTACGTCAATATTACATAAATCATCTTTGTGATTACCGATAGATTTGTTTTAACCCGGTTTTTGCTAGGGGTTGTTATGGAGGGCTTCTTTCTATGCACCCTTCTATCATTATAATTCTTTTTTCATTCTTTTAACCCCTTCAGCTGCTTACGAGACTTCATGATAGTTACCTTGTTGGGTTTGTTCTAGCACTAGCTCCATCTCAGTCGGCACTCTTCCCTTATTCTTACTTTACTTCTTTTTTCAATCATACCTAGGACTTCTACTCCATCTAATGGAGTGTTCCTGGGTAGATCCCTCAGGTTCTGGCTAGATCATGGAACGAATATACCTAACCTTAACCGTCTTATAACTCCTTGAGAAACAACAGTTGGTCGGTCTTTGTGTATTGCCATGAAGATCCATAAAATCATTTGATAAAAAATCAATCAACATGTCTGAGAAATCATTTAAGACGCATTTGAGTGTTTCCAGAGTTACCAAGAAGCCCCCTACACATATGCACCATATTATGAAAGAGTTTAGCACATGCGAGGTTTGGGAACGTACTTATAGATTGAAGATCGTATCCGTTATTAATCCGTATTGATCACATTTTAATCACTATTCTCCCCCTCAAAAATTGCATATGTGTTTACAATTTTTGACAATTAGTGAATTAAAAACAAGTTAATGTCCGAAATTCACATGAGCCTAACTAAGTCTTGGGAGAACAGGAGTGCATGCAGAATGAATCATATTATTATACTCCCCCTCAATTATAGAATAGAGTGAAAACTTGGAGTGAGAGTTTGTTGAGCACACAATTTTGAAAGAATTTAAAATTTTCTTTTTGAAAATATCTTGAAAAATTGTGCTCAACAGGAAAATATGTGAGATATATCTTATTTACCATCATTTTCCTTAGTACTTCTCTTGAGCATTCAAAACTTTGAATGTTTATATGACTTTGCTCAAGACCGAGAAGATATGAACTTCTCGTTGTTTAGGATAAATGTACATAAATGAACATTTTCCTTTCTTTGGAGACCGAGTCCTAAGCTGACATTTACTTAGAAGTCGTAGAGAAAAAGTGAAAGGACATGTTTTGAAAGCATTTAAAACTCTCGCTCGAACTTCATTTATTCACCCGTGTTAATATTAATCAACATTTCTAGGTGCGCAAATGTTATCGATTGTCGAGAGACATGTCGGAGAAGATTATTTTTGTATTTTTGAAATTTTCTGATTTTGTATTTTGCTTTTATAGGTTTTATATTTTTGTATTTTCTTTTTCTTGGTTTTATATTTTTGTATTTTCTTTTTCAAAATATTTATAAATCAAAATAAAGAGAAAGATCAAAAATATTTACAAGTCGAAGTTTCCATCAGCAGTGATAGTTATTGTTAGAGTTGAAGTAGATGAAGTTGAATCTTGTTGTTGTTGACGTTTATTGGATGCATCAGCAGTAGTAACAGCGGAAGACTTTGAAACAACTTGATTTTCTCCATTTGAATAATTCGTCGAACAAATGCCGAATAGACTTTCCAACTCTATCATTGACGTCATGACTATCATATCTACTGAAGTGAAAACAAGAAGATTTATCTTATTTTTAAGGTAAAGCGCACTGAAGCGTACACTTCCCTTTTATTTGGAGCTCGGGTTATGCACTGAAGTGTATATAAGCCATCGACTTGAGCTAACAAACTTTGAATGTTTTGTTACAAGCTCAAGACCGAAAAGATTTCTTTTTTGTTGTTAATGATTAAACGCACATGACACATACATTTGTCCTCTTATTTGAAGATTGGGTTGCAATCTAAACATTTGATTAACAAGCCATTGCAGAAGGCATATCACTGTCGCATTCATTGTCTCCATGATTTTCTTTGTCCTTTGGTTTATACTCGAAAGCAATGGGGAATTAGCAGAGTATCAAGCCAATTTTGACAACCTGTCATAGAGAAAGTTAAACTTGGAAACCTTTTGTTGATAGGTTTCTGAGGGTTAGAAGTACAAGCATTATCACCTTTAGAGCAGTCAGGTTGACACTCAGATTCACTGTTGCAAGTTTCATGCCTTAAGTCTAAAACACTCTTCCAGTTGGTGTCCAACTAAGCAAGCATGTAGGTTGTACTAGGGCGTAGGTGAAGCAAAGTCTTTTTTTTTTATTTGACCCTACCTTTTTAGGTTTCCAGACTCTTGGCTTATGTTTCCTTTGATTTGCACTTTTTGAAACATTAGCACTTTGGTTTTTCTTTCTAGATTTCATGTCATTCACATACTGAAGCACACAATCATCATGATTAGCGGTAATTAGACATTGCTTACATGTAGCACAAATTGTTGGGAAAATACAAGTCAAAAGGTCAAAAGGTATAAAGGTACGCTAAGTGAAGGGTCAAAGTACTGCTAAGGTTGAAGATTCAATGTATGCCTTATGCGTATGGAAAAGCAAGTACTGACGTTTGTTAAAGGAACTTTGAAAGATTAATGGTTACAGTAGTAGTTATCATGTAACAGTTAAATTAGTGGTTTAGTATTAGATTAGTATTTGTGTCATACAAGGACTGTACACCTACTAGAGTTATCCTTATGTTTATAAAAGGATCTCTAGGAAGGCATTAGAACGACACACAGAATACAACACGAAAAACAAACACAATTAGAAGCATTAGCATTGTATTAGGGATCTGCAAACTTAGGCAGATTCAAGGTGTGGTAATACAAATCGTTTGTTAAATCATTGTGTGTTCTTCTTGATACTGTTAACTAGTTTCCGCATAGTTAATTGTATTATATCAGTGTTTCATTGTTATTGACTTGGATTTATTCAAGGAAGTAACATCCTTTACAGGCTAAAGGCTTATTATACTAAGGTATATCGATCCTACAAGTGGTATCAGAGCTTGTGTAGAGACTCTGATCTAGAAGAACTTTAATCATTCGAAATCTTTCCAAACTCCAAAAAGATGTCTGAAGCTGAACCTATCCCTCCCACCTCATCAGTCACTGCACTAAGAATCCCAATGATCAAGAAGGGTGAATATGACCTATGGTCCATGAAGATGCGACAGTATATTGCCATCACTGATCATATTCTATGGGATATAATCACAAATGGAGACCAAGCCACAACTGATCCTGCATCCTCGTCAGCACCAAAAACTTCGCTTGCTGCTAACGCAAGAAGAAACAATGAGAAAGCTCTTAACATATTGCTTTCTGCAATACCTGATAGACATCTTCTCAGTTTTCATGATGCTGCAAATAACCTTAGATTTTTCATTTCGAATTGCAAGCTTAATGTTATTACATTTAGATGACGTATGGTCCGGATAGTTAGAAGGTTGTAAACTCCTATGTTTTTCTTCTATTTTCTCTAACTTATTCGAGAGGCAACTACTCTTAGACTTAAAAGGGACCTTATCACTCTTAGGATTGTTCCTAGGCTGCGGTCTTCTGGTCCTAGTAGTTCTTTTAACGTCTTTAGGAGAGAAACCATTTTTTTTGGAATTTACATCGTTCTTAGTGATGTCATGAGGTTGTGAAACAGTGATCGGTTTTGTCCTAACGCTTGCTTTTACATGTTTGTTAGGCACAAAGTTATCTACCCTAGAAGCTTTAAAAGGATTTATCTTAAAGATTCCTGGAGCAATCACTCTTTCATTGTTCACAACTGTTGATTCACCAGAGGAAGGAACCGAGTTTAAAGTGACTGGTTTTGACAAAGCATTCATCTCACCAACCTTAGGAAAATTCGTAGATTTAGGTAAAATAGTTACAACATACAGTTTGGGTCTATAATAAAAAAAGCGGTTTTCCCAAGATTGATTTCTTTGCAAACTTAGTATTCGCACTCGTTTCACGAGTGGTGTCCTTTTGTTCAAAAACCTTATGAAATAACTGAGCTCTCAACTTAGCATTTTCATAGATCGTGTCATGTAATTTATCTTGCAAAGAGTCAATTATAGCTTTGGTTTGAGTCCGTGTCACTTTGATAGAGTCAAACAGGTTCTTGTATGCAGTCTTAAGATGAGCATTTTCTTTTTCATAATTTCGAACCTGGTACTCTAATTCTACGTTCTCATTTTCTAGTTTTTGAGACAAAAGATCAAGGGTATTTGATACACATGGAGTATCCTTACTTTTACCCTTTTGATCTCTCAACTGAGCTTGCAACCGTTTGATCTTTTGTTGCATGTCATTATAAGCTTTATCATAAGAAATTTTGTCATATTTGAATTCTTCACACTTTTTGTACCAATCATTCCAAATTTTAGCATATTCATTCTCCTTTTTAATGATTCAATTTTCATATTGTTCTTTCATACGGTCAAGCTCAGTTTGGAGATTTGATGAATCTACAACAGATGGATTTTGCACAATAGACATAATATCTTGACTGACAACTACTCTCAAGAGACGCTCAATTTCCAATTCCAATGCCTTATGCTTAGCAAGAGATTCATCAGCTTCTTTTGTAAGAGATTGGAAGTCTCGAACAAATTTGGCTGCTTCTTTCAAAAATTGTATTTCGAAATTTTGCACTCTAGCGTCAACTTGGTTAACGATAGGGAAAATTTCATCTTTTACAATTTGTGAATCTCTTGGTGAGCAGAAGATGACCAATTGTGTATATCCAAAGTCATTTTTTGTTTGACAATACGTTGAAGAGTCACAATGATGCTTGTTACCTCATTTAGAAATTTTTGAGCAACACTTGGTGTAGTATCATCCGGAAATTCTTCATTTGGTATTGAAAATGATTTAGAAACATTGGCCGTTTTGGAAGTATTTTAAAAATACAACTCTTCACGTGACTTGGCCGTTTAAGAAACAAAAACCCCCGAAAGATGATTAATCTTTGTATAATTTGCCAGTTTTATTTCTTTGTTTAATTGTTTTATTTTTAGACGACTCTCTTGAGCAAGTTGTAGTGTCTCTTCCGAATCATACACATCAGGAGGATCATGCTTTTCTAATAACACTTTACCATTATACAAACTCTGTTGTTTCTGCTGAGCTTGCTTGAGATAAAAAGGATTTTGATAACCCAAAGCCATTTTCTGTTCGGTGTGGTAAAACGAGTCTGGCTTAGGTGAAAGCATGTGCATCGTTTGAATCGATTAACCCGTTTTTACCAAAATATTATCTAATTCCTTTATCTTATTCTCAAGTATAATTTGTTTAGCAAGAAGCTCGTCTTCGCGTATTTTGAAATCAGACTTCAACTTTTTCTTTTCTTCAAGAAGAGAAGAAACAGTTGATTTTTCCTTTGAAAGCTGTTTATTTAAATTTGAAATTTCCTTATTCAAAGTCATTATTTGTTTACCGGAACTTAAGTGAAGCGCATTTATCTTTTTAGTAAGACATTGTTCTTGATAAACAGACTTTTGATAACATATTTCAAGTTTGTCATATTTTTCTTGACTAATTTCAAAACACTTTTCTTGATTTTTATATCTAGCAAGCTCAGTGGTCAAATTAGCATTAGTTTTTTCTTAACTTGCGATTGACCGAGTTGACTTTCTCAACTTCAGTAGCTAAATTATTATATAATGAATCATATAAAGCACGTGTTTCCTTAGGAGTAGCAGGATGCCGTTCTACTGTTCCCCCACTTTGTTCCACACTAGAAACCTCAGAAATAACATTACTATCATTCTGTGGTACTTGGTGTGGTTTAGGAATAGGCTCGAGTATCTTAGTATATTGCTCTTCTTGAGTAAACATATTGAATATATCATTATCATAACAATTTTCCGAATGGTGTACCTTAGCTGATTCATCTGAATCGTAGACGGGAGCTTTGGCAGTTTGAGTACCCGATGTTGATGCTTGCTGGAAATTATCTTTTAAAGTGCAGTTGCCATTTACTCTCTCAATCTCTTCATAAGCACCTGCATCAGCCATGAAATCAAAATCCTTTTGAGTGAGTTGGATCCCTGCTTCTTCCTTTAGAGCAATCTGCATCTGTTTTTGAAGATAAGCAGCATCTTGTTTCCTTGGCTTTACTGTGTAGTTGCGGGCAGGATGATCCTCTCCTTAATAGTTGTAACACCTTATCTGATTACCATTATTCCCATTTGCATTACCCTCAGCCCGTGCTGCTATAGCATTACCGTTCCCATTTGGATTCTGATTAGCAATTCTCGAAATAACAATGAGCCCATTCTGATTTTCAGCATTCTGAATACCCTGATTCTGAACTGCATTCTGCCCAACCAAATGTCCTACATTCTGCACTGCATTCTGTCTAAATTGGTTCCCAACATTATCATTTACCATTAGCATTTGTCTGTCTTGATCTATGTTCATACCGTTAGTTGTGATAGATTGGTTCTAGCTAGGATTAGAACTCGACATTTCGCTTAGTGTCGGAAATTGGTGTAAGATAAGTCGTGTACGGTTTTCTCCGCCTAAAGGGAGCTTGTTGACTAGTGAAGTAACTCTCGAGTTGGGTACTCGGGGAGTGGAGTAGGGCGAAGAGGTGCTTCGTGACCGAACCACTATAAATCATCGCGTCCGGTTTGCATTTTCTTTTACCTTTCGCTTTACATCTTTATTTACCTTATCGCCTTACATTTATACTTGCATTAGATCTATATGTGTATTGATTGTTGCTTATATTGTTTGGATGATGATTGTGTCATAGATAGAAGTTAACATTATGATTGTGTTTATATTAATATGACATGTTCTAGTGGATATAGATGAATTATTCATACTCATCATATTGCATCTAACTTGATGGATAATTTGATACGAAATATTTTAAGTTTTAAATGGAAACGTATTCACCCCCTATCTACGATTTCCACATACTAGTTCGGAAAGGGGGTTTAGTCCTTCTGTACATCCATTTGCGAATCCACGACACCTATACTATTCCTAGTATAATTCTTATGGTGGACTATAAACCGTATTACAATTTAATTCCACCGATATGCACAAAGATCGACGCTCATAAAGAAGAGTTACTACCTATGGTATTCCGCCCTCGGAATCCATCCCTAAGAACCCGTGATTTGACTTTGTTAGGTTCAGTTCCTAAGCCCTTCAGCCTCTCAGTATATTTAAACATAAAATCCCTTAAGTTTTACTCAAGCTGAAGTCTTTCAGTTTGAGCCGCTGAAGTTTCTTCAGCTTCAACTCTTCAGGTCCTTAGAAGATTGGGAAGTATCTTCACTTCAGTTTATGCAGCGGATTAGAAACTGAAGAAGGCCTATGTAAAGAGCTTTAGTTCAGCTTGGTTAACAATTCCAAGCTGAACGTTGTCTATCTCCTTAATAGAAGTTTAAAACATTTTGTTTCACTTCTAGAAGGTTTACAAGGCGGGAAAAAGATTGCTTTATGTCAAAAGGAATAAAGTAATCTATTTGGGAAAAGATACTTCTAAAGTTGGTATAGAAGTGCAACACCTTTCCTTAAAGGACTGTACCTGGTACTTTAGAGCACGTCTGCATTAAATGGTATCTCAACCACCCATTAGATGCATGCCACGCGTACTAGGTTAACTTGTAAACCCTAATCCCTTTGCCTATAAAAGGAAAGAGATTCCCAGAGTAAATGTTATCTCTTCCAATTAATGTGATACACATTGAAGAGTTCATTTATCTCTCAAATAAACTGAATGGTACTATTAAAAGCTGAAGCTTCAGTTTAGTCATAAGTAGTTTGTTTTTTTTACTCTCTTAACTTTGGTTAGAGTTTAAGTTTGAAGAAGATAACACCTCAATTGTCATTCAACCACCTTGCTATTCCGCAAGCAAGGTGTGTCATAGATTCTTTATTTGATTCTAATAAGAACCTATACGTTGAAAAGTTAATTCTGTGTGTATTAAACTTGTTCTTTATAATATATATATGTTTAAAACTCACTTTGTTGTCATGGAATATGATTAGTTTAACTTGATAAACCTTATATCACATTCAAAGGGACCAACAAGTGGTATCAGAGCAGTTTGATTTATAAAACCTTTTCAAAGTTTCTCTTTACTTGTTTCAAAAGTCTTTTTCTTCAAACTTTGACCTTAATGATTTCTTCTTATATTATATGATACTTTGATGCAAGATATATGAATGGATAGAGTTTTGAATAAAATTTTTCGTTGTAGCATTTTACGTTCAATAATATATAACACAAAACACATATATTTATGTCAAAGTTGATGAAAAAAGAATTAAAAAGATTCCAATGTAGACACTAATATGGGACGGAGGGAGTACCCACAATTAAAACGTCATCACATCTTTCATCAATATTAAAACCTATAATTTTTTCACAAGTCTTTAAGACAACATAACTTTATATCGTTGTTCCCAACATAAAGCAAATTTTTTTCCTTCATGATTGTTATAACTTTGAAGGTCTTAGATTTTCTCAATGTGTTCATCAACAACCTCGGCCTTCAATAACTCTTCTTCCGCTTTAACCTCAGGCTTTGGTACATGTTCATAGCCTTTGGATGGAATCATCGCAATTCTCTTTCTTTCCAATAAGAAAGGGTTAATAGACAAATATGTTACTAAAGTATCGCACAAAATTTCACCCAAGTTACTAAAGTTTAAAACTTTACAAAGAGGTCACAAGATTGGTCACCAGGTTACATAAGTTACTTCGTATGTTTTTAGCCCCCTTGATACCGTTTAACTTCCTATCGTGGCATTACTTTAAAATTGTTTTTTAATAATAATGAATTTCCTAATTAATCCCAATAACCCTAAATCATATAATACCCGCCCAATATCAGTTTTCCCTAATCATTTCCCCATATTTCGATTTCCCTCTCACTCTTTTCTCCTCAGAAAAAAAAAAAAAAAAAAAAATGAAAAAAAAAAAAAAAAAATGGGCATCATCTCATAAAGTGCGACGTTAAACCATCTGAATCAACCATAATAGTTACAAACCACCTCTTTCTCAGCCCACGTCCCTAACACTATCCATATCCTAGCACGTACATATCACGTTTACACTCACATATGCAACCCAAAAGGCATTCAAACGAAAAACAATAAAGATAATAAAAGATCCTCAGCTTATCATGACCTTAACAACATTCTTAGAGATTTTGAGCAAATACCCCGTCATGAGATCTATGAACAAAAAACGAATGTAACACCTAATTAGCCGATACCTCCTTAACAAGAATCTTGAAGACTTGTTACTTTCTATAGTTGCTAAAAAAATGAATGTGTTTTAGAAGTTGGTTTCTGTGGGTTGGCATAAAATCGAAACAGATGTGGTTATATGTTACTCGATTGTGGCCGAAAGAAAACATGTTCATAGCCTTTGGATGGAATCATCGCAATTCTCTTTCTTTCCAATAAGAAAGGGTTAATAGACAAATATGTTACTAAAGTTCGCCAAAATGTTCACCCCAAGTTACTAAAGTTTAAACGTTACAAAGAGGTCTCAAGATTTGGTCACCGGTTACATAAGTTACTCCGTATGTTTTAGCCCTTTGATACCGGTTAACTTCCTACGTGGCATTACTTTATTGTTTTTTAATAATACTGATTTTCTAATTAATCCCAATAACCCTAAATCATATAACACCCGCCCAATATCAGTTTCCTATCATTTCCCCATTTTCGATTTCCCTCTCCCTCTTTTCTCTCAAAAACAACAATCTCACAGAGTGTCGACGTGAATACCATCTGAATCAACCATATCGTAGTACAAACCACTCTTTCTCAGCCCCACGTCCTAATACTATCCTATATCCTAACACGTCATATCACGTTTACAACTCACATATGCAACCCATAAGGACTTGAAACGAAATAAAATAAAGATATAAAAGATCTCAGCTTTTCATGTCCTTACAACATCTTTAGAGATTTTGAGCAAATACCCGTCATAGATCTATGAACGAAAACGAATGTAACACCTACCCGATACCTCCTTACAGAGATCTTGAAGACTTGCTGAGCTTCTATTGGTTGCTAAGAAGAATGAATGTGTTTGAAGTTGTGTTCGTATGGGTTTGCATAAAATCGAAACAGATTTGGTTATATGTTACTTGATTGTGACAGAAATAAATCCATAATTCATTTTATTAAAAGAGTGTGATTGGTGCATGCATTTCGTGATTGTGGAGTAAAGAAAGAGGATTTGGATTGTGTTTAAGCGGTTGCATTTGGATGGAAGGAGTTATAACGGGTACTTTTTAATTTTTTATGAAGAGATAAGGATGGTTTGTTTTTGTGACTGCGATTTTTTATGGGGAAAAGTATTAGGGTTGAATGGGTGTGAGTTTTTATATAAAAAAAATTTTAAAAATGGCAACGATACTATTTTAAATGAGGTGGGACCCACAAAGTGTTGACGTGGCAAGGATAATAGGTTATCAACCTATTCCTATTGTAACTTTTTTAAAGGTTCACTAGCCTAAATAATAAACATGTATACTTGAGTAAACTCTTTGTAACGTTTTAAACTTTATTAATACATTTTGGCAAACTTTAGTAAAGTCTATTAACCCCCATGAAAAAGGTATAGAATGCACTTTTAATCATAAAAACCTTGAACTTTACAACTTCATGTTTTTTTCAACAGAATATGACAATCATCCATGTCATCCAAATCACAAAGTACCTCTTTCTTGTAAAATTTGCTAATAGATATTGGGATCTACAAACCTCATGACCTCCAACCATACAACCATACAAGTTTCTATTGGAAAATTAAAATAACTGACCAATTTTCTTGACACCAAGTTCCTAGCCTCATAATTATCAATAATTAAAGAACATACCTTATTATTGATCAAAACTTTTGAACGAAACCACTTGATTTTTGATAGTCGAATCTCAATCTTCATTTTTTCCTCCCATTCATCAACCCTTTTATTGTTGAATAGGGATTGGTTGCATATACGGTTGTCAATAGATCCGCTTATGGTTGGACGGATTCTTGAACCTCCATAATTGCTACCCTCGTGGTTTTGTGGTTGTTACCTTCACCTACGAACACGGAACGTAGTTTTGATAGCTAGTGGATTTACTGCTGAGTTTGGATACGATGTTGATAAAATCATAATCCATGTACTCGCACCTAATACCTCATCAACAATATGGGTTTTTAAATCTTCTACATCATTCACCATCCATGATACTAACAAACTCTCGATACCAACTAACGCAGGACGCGAAAGCGAATTTAGATAAAACCCTAATCCAAAGGTAACCCTAATCCAACTGAACTAGGATAAAACCTCACAAAAGTATAAAAACCCTAATAAAAGCACACATGGTAGGGGTACGGGGTTTGATACCCCGCATCTCCACTTTTCTTTTTTCTTTTCCACTTGGCTGCACTTTTCAACTTTATTATACATATATATTAAACATCAAGATTATTCCTTCGAGGAGTGTTTAATGCAACCCTTACAAACCCGCCCGACCCGGTTTCTTTTGATAATGCTCCGATCTCTCTCTCTTCTCTCCATTCTCCACTTTCTCTAACCTTCCACGTGCTACTCTTTTTTCTACGTGTTTCTTCTCTCCTTTGCCATCTCTCCCACTTTTTTTCTCTCTCTAAACCATCAACCGCTCCACCTTCATGTTAAAAAACCACCAGACAGATAACCATCCACGCTTTAATATCAACCCCTATCTGATATGGTCGATTCGATAAACTTGAGAAAACCCAACCACAAGGTTTCCGGCGGACAGAAAATGATTTTAGGCCAGAGATGGATATGTAAATGGTTTCAAAATAAGTATAAGAAGCAGGTAAAGATTCAATCGTTGATGTTCGTTTTGTGCTAGATTTAGGGTTTTTTGAATTGGGTTTGTGTAACTTTTTTTTCTTTTTTAATTTTGAGTACTGAATTGGGTTTTTTTTTTCACTTTGGCAGGTTCGGTTATGCAATAATAAAGATGATGTCGATTATTCAAAACATGAGAAGAAATCAATTTTAGGTTTGTTGCTTCGTAGTTCTTTCTATTCTTATTGTGTTATTTATTCTGTTGGATTGTTGATTTTGTTTATAGCATTGGGTTGAATAAGGGTTGAGGTTATTTGGACTTGATTAATGTGGATTCTTCGGATAAACTATGGCTACTGCATTCCGTTTGTTAAGTATTAAGCTTAATGGCTTATATATTATTTGAATTTGTTTAATGTGGATTTTTAGGATCAATTCGGGCTGCGGCATTGTCTTTGCTAAGTATTAGGCTTATTTGAATTTGCTTTGTGCATAGTGCTAGGGTAAAACTACATAGAGGATCGAATCTAATCGTGCCGGAGATTCATAGATGCTTTTACAAATCTGTAGATCGAAGTTTGATTCAAATTCTTTCCAAATAACTGTTAATAAGTTTGGCCGAGAATACTATATTTGAGGTTTACAAATAGCCCAAACAAATATCCGGGTCAAAATTTACTTTCTTATTTTATTAATTATATGTGCTTTTTGCAGGTGGCCAAGAGGATTTGCTTTTATTCAGTTTGTAGCACCTGCTGATGTTGCGGAAGCAAAATATCACAGGACGCCGTATCATATAACGAGACTAAGTATTCTAATGAGGACGGCATGTACGGTTTTGTTCATATATATGACACGGGTGACCGGGATTTAAAAAGTGTTCTTATGGAATCTATAAGTTTTTTCGCGATGATCGTTACGGTTCTCTGTTTTAGCAATCAAGGAGTGTAGAAACCGAAGGTATAAGAATCGATGTGTACCTTTATGTTAAGCCACAATTTTTTTCATTAAAATTCTTATTACTGGTCTGAGAAACTCTTTTTTTGCAGGCGAGTCTTCTTCTGTGGGTTATAAACAATCTTTACAACACACCCTTTAAATATTGATCGAGATACGGACTAACTAAGTTTTCTAACGGATCTTGAGGGGTCTGCTCCTGGTTTCCGGTGATAAGTATAGTATATATCTCTATAGTGCGAACTTTCACTAACCAAGATACCGTAAGTAATTAATCACTTAGGAAAGTAATTAATACACGGGTCGTAAATTCCTCGAAGAAGTCGTGAATTGAGATTTGACGATAATTCGGATTCGAGTTAAGAATGGTTAAAAGATTTTTGGTTTTTGAATTATACTACAAATTTAATAGCACAATTAAACTATAGA
Organism: Tanacetum coccineum; assembly: GCA_026074375.1. Taxonomy (NCBI): domain Eukaryota; kingdom Viridiplantae; phylum Streptophyta; class Magnoliopsida; order Asterales; family Asteraceae; genus Tanacetum; species Tanacetum coccineum. The sequence goes on along the minus strand of BQNB010000391.1, from coordinate 9,634 downwards.
AACGATTAAAGAAACTAAAATACTGTAAAACTCGCAAAGAAAATGCAAATGATCATAAAAATGTCATCCTAAATATAAGTTACACACAATCACTACAAGAGAAAAGACAGAGAAAATACCATAAATAAGTACAAACGTTTCTTGCAGTACCCATGACATAAAGGTTTGCGAAAGAGGCCTTCCCATGCCCAATTGAAGTTTGCTCGAGAATATTCTATTTTGCCCTACACGTTTATTCAGCAATTTATATAGTATATATAACATAATGAAGTATAACCTAAAGTAAAAAAAACAGCTTTTGGGCTCTAATACCTTCCCCTTTTGTAGATAAAACTAATGCAGATATGACTGCAGCTCTACTCCGTATATGCTTCTAACTATTCTGAAGCATGAGCAGCTATAATAAGATATCACAACAACCGTAAATATCTGCCCTTGATTGATATAATTATGAAAAACAGTTTCTCTATACCCAAACACTAGAATTTGATTATAAGCAAACTGAGATGCAGAGTATCAAAAAGACTTCCTGAGACGTATATTTGATATAAGAATTAACATCGAGATAAAATTTCATAAATGGAAGTGCAAAACTAATATTAATGGTGATGCGCAGACAGGCTCTCGGGCGCTGGAGTCTCCATCCTCATAATCTAAATTCTCAACTATGTTCTTGCGCTTCAAAACTGCTCACCTGTCATTTTTAACAATGTTAAGATATATCATATAACAATACTACATAAAGACAAAAGGACCCTATATATTTATAGCATACCGCTAGCCCCTACATTTCTTTCGTGGGTTTTTAGAGCTCACTCAATTAGGTGTGTTGTTAAACGCCGATGTGGACAATTAATTAGTTAATTTTTGTTTTCGAAAATTGACCAAACTGATTTAACAATATGTTCTCACTGTAGTTATCAAAAAAAAAATATGTTACCTGGATTATACCAACCTAATAGGTGTTGACCACGTACGTGTTCACGATGTGTACGCCAAATAAATAGATTATTACAACAATCCCTGATCTTACATAATTCATCTCTCTCTTAACTAGCAACGGAGCGATGACTCTAAATTAAAAACGTATAATCACATTTGTCTTTACTACATCAATTCAAGTTTGTCTCATTTGTAGCAACACTTCCACATTGATGCAGGTTAAATAAAATATATATTAATGTTACTATTTGTTTGCTAACATCACTTGGTACTCCACTAAACTGAACAAAATAGGGATCACATTATCTGTCAAAGCATGGGAAACACACTCCTTCCTTGTTAGCTTGCATTTTGTGACTTGTCATTGTATGCTGATATTCGATACTTGTACTCCATGTCTGTATTATGTATCTAGTTTTGAAGCTGTTATTTGTACATGTTTCTGTATCTGTTTAGATTTGTAGACAATCAAAATTTGTTCAACACCATATTAAAACAGCTAATGGCTCAATTGCTGATCCATGGTTGAAGTGTTGCTCGGACTTCTGGAATGGGATGAGTATTTAGGATATGTGATTTTTAGCTAGGAGTCTCACAGTCAGCGTGCTACAGAGTAAGAGCAGTGCCCGTTACACATCGCTATTGATCATAAACACAGGAGGCGTCTGAAGTCTGCTCCTTTGTGTTATTGTTGTTGAACTTATAGTGAGTGAGATATGTTTCTTAAATTATACTATTAAAAAAGTGAACTTTTCGTTTACTCGTAGTCTTTTGATTTATATTTGGTAATAGACTCTAAGTGACAAGAAATTCTTTATTATTAAACGTTAAAAAACTGATTTGTGCTTGCGCTCCCATATAGGTTCAAAACACAAACCTCAAACACCAACCTTGAATAGTCAATTTTCGAGTTTTTGGATGGCAATAATACCAGCCTTTTTCATATGATTAACTTCTTTTTTGTAAAATTGGCTTTAGGTTGGAAAGTCTCTACATTAAGTCTCTTGTCAAGCACTTACATCAAACACAACTTACAATGTTTCCATTGGTAAACCGGTTTTAATTTATCTTAGCCTTTATGAATTTTGAGGGAGACCATTTCTTCTCTTGTGTAGGTAGCAAAGGCAATTATCAGTTGGTTGATTGCCCAAATTTGATATTAATGGTATGGATTGATGCTGCAAAATTTGTGATCTTGTGCTGGTGCTATTTGATAGAAGCTATGGTTTTGGAATGACGAGTATGTGTGTTTTATGTATGTGTTGTGCACCTTGTTGTTAAGAGCGTTAAACCGGTGTCATCTTTTTTACAGGAAATGAATAGATTTTAGTAAAAAAAAAAGTAACAAAACAGAAGAAATTACTAATGGCAATGATGGAGGGACCATGAACTTATGAAGCATGATAACCAATAGAACTAATACTTATTAAGGAACTACGTCTGCTGGTTATCGTGAAGGAAAGCGATGATGAGTGATCTTGTCATGAGTTTCAAGGAAGAACTTCCGTTGGGTAGAATGAGGAGAAAAGCAGTCTTTGGAAAGAAAGTGAGCTTGATGAGCAGGAGGTTATGCATTGCTAGTTTAAGTATAATGCGGTTTTCTTGTATTCTACCATATACATATCTCAAACTTGATTTTGTTTGAATTTTAGTTAGTCGGGTTGAGTCAACCTAAAAATGAGAAAAATATAAGAAAATTGACATGAAATTTATTTGTATCGTAGATAAGAATGAATAATCATTCAAGAATAGTTATCATTGAATTATTATGAAGAGATTTTGTATTATACACGGTAGTCAAGTTTTAATTTATACTTAATGTTGAAATATGAAATACATTGTGGTTTTAAGCTAACTAATAAAGCATAGTGAATAATTATTAGTGTTAAGTGAAATGACCCGGGTGGGCTAAGCATTGGGGACAAGTTCTCTACGCAATAAGTACTTGCAGACGTCTATCAAACCCAAGCCCCTAGATATGAACTTATACGATGCTTCGTATAAGTAAATATTTGATTTTACACAAAAAATAGACCGGTACAACACATGGGTCTCAACGCCTCGTATGTAGTCAATTATCATATTCAAATGATTAATTAGGTGTAATTAGTTATTAGTAAGAATTTGTACATGTTAATAAATTATATTTAATACTCAATACAAAGTTGGTGATAAATTATAACAAATCATGTTTAATCTGCGAGAACCAATTTAACATGTACGAGTTCTTACTAAACGACACAATAATTGTTGGGTATTTTCTTAGTCCATGAGGATTAAGAGCCCAACACATTGGGACCCATCTTGGGTCCATTTAGTCCTTATTTAAGGCATCTTTATGCTCATTATAAAGTGTGAAAAATCAAGAGAGAAGATAGTAAGAAAAGAAAAAAAGAAGAAGATTTTCGGAGTTCTTATCACCCAAAACCCAGCAGCAGTGTTTCGTCGATCCCCGGAGTTTGCACCGTCGGATCGTCATGATTTTTGGACTGAAGCTTCCTTGCATATAAAGGAAGGTTTTGACCGTTGGGATCTTGATTTTGAGGCCTGGAAGTTCTGTTTCTTACCCGGGCAGATTGCAAGTTGTTTGGTGATATTCTTCCTTTCTTGTTCTTTGTTTGTTGCCATATATCTTGATATTGATTCCAAGATTATGATGATTGTTGTATGCCTCTAGTGTTATCTAGAGAAGACTTTGTGTACCTCTCTTGCTTGATAGTGGATTTAAGCGGCACTAGGTGTCCCGTGGTTTTTACCCACTTTGGGGTTTTCCACGCTAAAAGCTTGGTGTTCTTGGTGTGTGTTTGATTATCTTTAATACCTGCTGATTTGGTTGATTTGATATTGTTTGGGGGCTGGTTAGAGTTGCTTTTAGTTTGCCTTATTTGTTTACTTCCTCATAGGTTCATACGGGTTTGGGTAAGTGCTGTCAAACGAAGGTTTTGCTTCCGCATTTGTGTTTATACCGTTGTGACCCATTGCACTTTACCCGTCAAATTGGTATCAGAGCTGTAGGCTCTTGGTTGGGGACTTACCTGTTTGAACGATGGAAGCTAATACAAGTAGGATGGTTAATTTGAATGGTTCTAATTATCATGTTTGGAAAGGGAAGATGGAAGATCTCCTTTATGTGAAAGACTACTACTTGCCTGTTTTTAGTACTGAGAAACCTGAGAACAAAACAGATGCAGAATGGACTATTTTGCATAGACAGGTTTGTGGTTATATTAGGCAGTGGGTTGATGATAATGTTTTGAACCATATTTGTGAGGAGACGCATGCTCGTACTCTTTGGAACAAACTTGAACAGTTATATGCTCGAAAAACTGGAAACAACAAGTTGTTCTTAATCAAGCAAATGATGAGATTAAAGTATACTGATGGGTCCCCTGTTACCGATCACTTAAATGTGTTTCAGGGTATTATAAATCAGCTTGCAGGTATGGGTATCAAGTTTGAAGATGAGATTCAAGGCTTGTGGCTTCTTGGTACTTTACCGGATACTTGGGAAACTTTTAGGACATCCTTGTCCAACTCTGCACCAGATGGTGTTATCACCATGGAATTGGCTAAAGGTAGTATTTTGAATGAAGAGATGAGAAGAAAGTCACAAGGTTCCTCTTCACATTCAGATGTCTTGGTCACAGAAAGGCAGGGGAGAAGTAAAAGTAGAGGCCCGAGTAACAGAGGTAATCATCGTAGCAGTTCTAGCAAAGGAAAATTTGCTGATGTTGAATGTTATCACTGCCACAAGAAAGGACACACAATGAAGTTCTGCAGACAGTTGAAAAAGGAGAACAAGAAGAAAAACTACAATAATCAGAAGAACAAGCACAAGAAAGATGATGATGGTGATGACAGTACTGAAGTAAATACCACCACAGATGAGTTCTTTGTTTGTTCAGATTATGATATGGTTAACCTTGCTCATGATGATTCGAGTTGGATTCTTGATAGTGGTGCTACGTGTCATGTTGCAACACGAAAAGAATATTTTTCATCTTACACACCAGGTGATTTCGGTGTTGTTAGGATGGGTAATACTGGGCTATCTAGGATTGCTGGTATTGGAGATATTTGTTTGAAGTTTGACACAGGGATGGAATTGGTTTTGCATAATGTGAAACATGTCCCGGATATGAGACTCAATATTATCTCAACAGGTCTTCTTGATGAAGATGGTTACCACAACAGTTCTGGTAATGGCTTGTGGAAAGTGACTCTCGGATCATTGATTGTTGCAAGAGGGAAAAGGGAATCCAAGTTATACATGACACATCCGAAGATCTCCAAGAGCATTGTCAATGCTATAGACAATGATGATATGACCGAGTTATGGCATAAGAGACTTGGTCACATGAGTGAAAAAGGGATGTCTATTCTTTCTAAGAAGAATGTGTTATCCGGTGTGCATGATATTAACCTGAAGAAGTGCTCTCACTGTTTGGCAGGAAAGCAGACTAGACGTGCTTTTAAGAGTCGTCCTTCTTTTAGGACGGAGAACATACTTGATCTGGTACATTCCGATGTTTGTGGTCCCATGAAGACTAAGACACTTGGTGGGTGTTCGTATTTTGTCACTTTCATCGATGATCATTCAAGGAAGGTTTGGGTATACACCTTGAAGACTAAAGATCAAGTATTGGATGTGTTTAAGCAGTTTCATGCTTTAGTTGAGAGGCAGACAGGGAAGAAACTTAAATGTATTCGAAGTGATAATGGAGGTGAATACATTGGCCCCTTTGACGCGTATTGTAGAGAGCATGGAATTCAGCATCAAAAGACTCCACCGAAGACACCGCAATTGAATGGCTTGGCAGAGCGGATGAATAGAACCTTGGTTGAGAGAGTCAGATGTTTGCTTTCACATGCAGGGTTGCCTGCTTCTTTTTGGGGTGAGGCTTTGAATACGGCGGTACATGTTATTAATTTAACCCCTTGTGTTCCTTTGCGTTTTGATGTTCCTGACAGGGTTTGGAGCGGCAAAGATGTTTCATACCATCATTTACGAGTCTTTGGATGTAAGGCATCTGTGCATATTCCCAAAGATGAAAGATCAAAGCTTGATGTGAAGAATAAGCCATGTGTGTTCCTCGGGTATGGTCAAGATGAACTTGGGTACAGGTTGTATGACCCAGTACAAAAGAAACTTGTTCGCAGCCGAGATGTAGAGTTTGACGAAGATCAAACTTTGAAAGATGTTGAGAAGACTGAGAAGGAGACAATTCCTCAACATAATGATGATCCTATTGACTTAGATCCGGTTCCTCCAAAACATTTTGATGCACAGTTTGGAGATGATATTCAGAATGATGAAGAACAAAATGATGAAGAACATGGTGCTGATGATGTTGATGCTCAAGAGCAACCAAACCTAGATGAAGACGTTCATCCTGAGTTGCCAGTGCCTATGCCACCATTTGTTCCACTTAGGCGGTCCACTAGAGATCATCATCCTTCCACACGCTATTCTGCAAATGAGTATGTTTTACTCACTGATGGGGGAGAGCCCGAGTGTTATGCAGAAGCTATGGAAGATGAACACAAGAAAGAATGGTTTGATGCCATGCAAGATGAGATGAAATCCTTGTATGAGAACAATACCTTTGAGTTGACGAAGTTGCCTAAGGGCAAGAGAGCTTTGAAAAACAAATGGGTTTACAAATTGAAGACTGAAGAGTATACTCCTAGACCGAGGTACAAGGCCAGATTGGTGGTTAAAGGTTTCAGTCAGAAGAAAGGTATTGATTTTGATGAGATTTTCTCTCCAGTCGTGAAGATGGGATCTATTCGAGTTGTTCTTGGTTTGGCGGCTAGCCTCGATCTTGAGGTGGAGCAAATGGATGTCAAGACAGCTTTCCTTCATGGTGATCTGGATAAAGAAATCTATATGGAACAACCTGAAGGGTTTCAGGTTAAGGGGAAGGAAGACTACGTGTGTAGACTTCAGAAGAGTTTGTATGGGTTGAAGCAAGCACCGAGACAGTGGTACAAGAAGTTTGAGTCGGTTATAGGGAAGCAAGGCTTCCGAAAGACTTTTTCTGATCATTGTGTTTTCTTTCAGAGGTTTGGTGATGATGACTTCATCATCTTATTGCTATATGTTGATGATATGCTGATTGTTGGCAAGAACATTGGAAGAATTGCCCAATTGAAGCAAGATTTGAGCAAATCCTTTGCTATGAAAGACTTGGGGCCAGCAAAACAAATCCTTGGCATTCGGATTTTCCGCGATAGAGGTGCCAAGAAGTTGCATATATCACAAGAGCAATACATTGAGAAGGTGTTGCGCAGGTTCAACATGGATAAAGCTAAAGTGGTTAGTTCCCCTCTAACTCCCAACTTTAAGCTTACTGATAAGGATTGTCCTTCTTCTAAGAAGAATATTGAAAAGATGGATAGAGTTCCATATGCCTCAGCGGTTGGTAGCTTGATGTATGCTATGGTGTGTACAAGGCCGGATTTAGCTCATGCGGTTGGTGTTGTCAGTCGGTTCCTGTCAAATCCTGGTAAGAAGCATTGGGAAGCTGTTAAATGGATATTTCGATATCTGCGAGGTACTTCCAAATTGCGTACACATTTGAAATGAGAAACAACCCATTGCTGGTTGGGTTACACAGAGAAATACAATGTTTTATCTTGTCGAAGTGTTTAGGAGTGGCAAATGATTAGCGGTAAGCAATTTAGATAAAAAGTTTGTTTAACAACACTTTAACTAACGTTTGAATATTATCTAACTGCTTAAATCTCAAATGTTTCCTTAAGAAACATTTCAGAAGTGCTCCTAGCACTTTGTTTATGAATTACATAGTATATACTCAAAAATATTATAGTAGTACAACATTGATGGCTTTTAATAAAAATTCTTTTTTTATAATTTACACTTTCTAATAATAGTCAAACATTTTTTTAAGAAACCGTTACTTGCAAATTGCTCGTGCTAACTGCTACTGCTAATACTTGCTACGTATCATCATACATACCCTAAATAATCACAAAGAAACAAATTTCATATACTAAATCGGTAATAAAAAAAGTTGATTATATTAAAAAGAAAATATGTTTTTATTTAATAGACTTAACCTAAATGTAAATAATTTTAAAAAATTGGGCAAAAAGAAATATATATACAAGGAAAAAACAGAAAGTTATAAGGATTGGGGGAAAATGCTCGGAAAAAACCGAATGAGGCCTCCTCCGGTGAGAGTGACGGTAGGTTTCAAAAGGGTGGTTGGGTGGTTGCCACTCAATTCATCTGTTGTTATGTATTGAGCCAATGTTTTCACTTCCCCGTTCAATCAACAACCTTTAATAGCTTTACTTACATCATTAACACAACAGAAATTGAAGCTTGAAGAAGAATCTATAAATATTGTATATATTATTTCCGGGGAATCGAACCCACGGACCTTCTCGCTGTATGTTTTGTGGTACTTTTTACCTTAGACCAAAATGTCTTCGTTGCTTCCTTTTTAAATAGGATGTTTTGTTTTTTTTCGTTAATTTTTACTTTTTTTTTTATTTGTATTTTTTCTTTCTTTTTTTTTTTTTTTGGTTAGTTTTATCTCTTCTTTTCTTGTTCTTTTTTTTTTTTTTCTTTTTGTGTTTTTTTTATCTTTATTATTTTTTATTTTTTATTTATTTTTTTTTTTTTTTCTTTTTTTTCTTTTTTTTTATTTTTATCTTTCTCTTTGACTTTTTATTTTTTTTTTATTTTTTTTTTTTTTAGTTTTTTTTTTTTCTTCTTTTTTTCTCTTTTTTTATCATTTTTATCTTATTTTTTTTTGTATTTTCCTTATTTTTTTTTTAAGTTATATGATTTGGCTTATAAGCATAGTAAAATGAGCTTATGTGAAAGGCGGATGAATCGATATTTGTCTATTTTTCCGAGATACAAAGGTTACGGATAATAATGGGTGAAACCCGACCCGTATCTTGGCGGGGCAACCCGACTTAAATCGTGTTTGCAGCCATGGCGGGTTTGGATACCCATTTTATTCCGGTTTCATCTTTGCAGATCTGAGCCTAACAATTTTACACTCTCACGAAATGGGGTTTGACTTTTTATCAGTCAAACTTCTTTCTTTGTTATAAGGCCAATGATTTATTGAGCTATTTAAATAAATAACTGATTACATGGTTATTGCGTTTTGGAACAATTTTTTTACGGATTTGGATTTAGATTTGGATGGGATGAGTGTTAAGAGGTGGTGATGATAGAATGTGAACGCGTCTGAGTGGATTCAAGCAAAGTTGAGATTTATCCGTATCTTGGCGGGGTAAATTTGCAGCCATGGCGGATGTATCCTCTTTGTTGTATTGTTTACAAATCTGAGCCTCATGATTTTGTGACATTTTGATGTTTGGGTTTTGGTTAACCACTTTTGTGTCGGTTTTGGTTAAGTAACATGTTGAAAATCGTTTTGAAATTAGCTAACGGATATTTTTCAAAAACAATGTTGAAGATATCTCTATAGTAGAAACATAAAGGAAAGATGATGCTTAGCTCTAATATAATCAGACCATACAGATTTAAGCCGAGAGGAAACAAATCTTTTGCGATATGGAAGCTAGCAGATGTAACATGATGGCTGCTAAAGCAATGACCGCTCAACACATTGATTCTTCACAGTACAACTAGTAAGATTGTACAGTTTGAAGTCATCAAAACAATCACCTTGTGTAAATTAGG